>CABFOW010000173.1:162657-226712 GCA_902141385.1 Timema californicum
GGGGGGGGGGGGTTCCTAAATGGTTTTCCACTCTCCCTCCACGCAAATGTGGGTTCACTTCCTCTAATTCAACCTTCTCAATTCCTAGTTCATTGGCGTAATTAGTACTTAAAGGCGTATTACCCGAACGGGTAGTAAGACGCGGCGCTAAATAAAAAATTAAAAAATTGGGACAGCGAGGTAGAAGGAGGTGAGGTGGTGAGGAAGGAAGAAACGTCTTGCTGAAAACTCGGATAGCTCAGTTTTTGTTCATCCTTTATTTAAGATCTTGCTGCAGTGAGTGCACTTTGTACAATGTCATTGCCATGTCAATGAACTTTTGACGATGATCGTCAGTGTTTATCGTTGGATTCAGACTAGGAGCAAGTGAGGCTTGGAGGACGGAACAAGCCAGACTTACACCGCGAATAACGCGCGACTTGGCGGCCGTCCTTGATTATTATTTTTTTAGCACCACGTCTTACTACCCGTTTAGATTATACGCCTATGTACTAGAAAAACTAATGCTTTAAGGATGAGGAAGACTTAATTGAGATAAAATGTACCCACATTTGCGCGGAAGTAGAGTGGAAAGTCATTTAGGAAAAACTCTCCTCAGTGAGCCCGACCGGGATCAAGCCCCAATCTTCCTGTCTTCGATGGTCTAGTTTAACATGAAAGTAGCGCGTTAGACCACGTGGCCAGCGAAGTGGGTCTTCATTAAATTACGTAAGGGTTTGTTCAGTAATTTATTGTGTTTTCTTATGAGGGGGGAGGACTTCAGAATACATCTTACGTAGGTTTTTTTTAATCAACATCTATGGTGAAATAAAATATTTTTAAAAAAAATCATAAATGTTTTAAATGTTTAGTTTTCATTATTTGACTAGCCCCACTTTAATCAATAATTTTCACTGTTTTACGGTAGTAATCGACTCATGTTTTGCACAAAGATAGTTAGTTAAAGTTTACATGACAACTGACTTTTAGTTTCAGAAAAAATTTAAATAATCAATAATCTAAATTGAATGTGGGGAATGCCAGGCCTCCACCGTGGTTCGGATTCCACGTTAAACTGTAGGTCCTCCAGTTCATATAACAATCACCCTACTATTACACATTAGCATAAGTGCGTATAACCCGAATGGGTAGTAAAACACGGTGCTAATAATAATAATAATAATAATAATAATAATAATCATCTAAATTACTAAATCGTAGGAAATTACATAAATGGGGCAAAGAATATTACAATAAATTACGTTTGGGGATCAAAAATCATGTAAATAAAAGCCTTACGTGATTTAAGGCCCGCCCCTTAGCTAGATATTACAGCTCGAACAAGGCGTCACATCTTAGTAAGGTTTGTGATATCATAAATTATAAAAATGTGGAATTGAAACAATTCTTTTTTAACACATCATAATAATAATTAAACTTCACTTAACCGATTGTTTTGTTACAGCTTTCGTTTCTTCCTATACTGAGCCAAGTTTTTATAAATATCTTTTTAGTTATGATTTTGCCAACATCTTACGCTATCAGTTTTTTTAATACAGCTTAATTGAAAAAAAATTTAAATCCTAAAACTATTTTATTAATGCCGATCTCGCTGTTGTCAAGTAGTGAAGGACGCTGAAAAACTACGTTTCGAAATGTTTTCCCAGTTGTAGCTGAGTAGTATATCTAATTTATCGACTGATTTATTGGTTGTGAGATAATGAGTTAATCCGTGTCTATTTAAAGATCAAGCGGTCTCTTAGAAATCTGGTAGAACTGTGTTATTATTATTAGTACCGCGTCATAATATCCATTCGGGTTATACGCACTTACGCTAATGTGTAATGTTAGGGTGATTGTGAGATGAAATGGAGGACCTACAGTTTAACGTGGAATCCGAACCACGGTGGAGGCCTGGCATTCCCCACATTCACAAGTTGTGATTAATACACGTCTTGTCAGAGGTGAAGGAAGGGTTTGGCAAGTAGATAAATCTGTGCCTGGACCGAGGATTTAACTCCGGACCCTCAGCACAGGAGTCTAACACCTTACCCCTAGACCGCCAGGTCACCTAACCGTGTTATTCTTAATTCTGGTCTTAAAAACAGTGATATTTATGTGACGGTAATAGTGTTTTCATTTTAAAATAATTATTTTTTAAGGAAGACAACAGAATACCACACTTGACCCTTTATACCCTACGCGCTTGCGTTTTTTTTTACACTTTTGACCCTAAAACATTTCTCCTGGACTAAGCCAGGTAATTAATGTAAAAAGAGCTCAAAAGGGGGAAAAAAAGCCAAAAATTGTAAAAAAGTAAATCTAATTGTGAATTGCGATAAGACCAAAAGGACAAAAATTCCAAAAATGTTCAAACTTGACCAAAATGTCAAAAATCTCAAAAAGGTGGGAAAAGGGCACAATTGAGAACAATGGTAAAAAGGGAACAAAGGGTAATGTTACTTGAAAGGTTAAAAATGGTGTAAAAAGTTCAAAAAGAGCAAAATGGGTAAAAAGGATAAAAGGGTTAAAAGGGTAAATGTTGTAAAACAAATGCTAGAATGCTATCGATTGGATTTAATTAACAAACCTTTACAATCAATTATTTATATTGTGACACGTCTTTTATTTTTACTAGCCCCAACAGGCAAGAGTTCAAAGTATTGTGCTTGGAGAAGTTATAGTTTAGTCTTGAAAAGAAATGTTAGCTTTTAAAACATAATCAGATTAGACCTCTATATTAATATTGTGTATTAGTCATCCTACTTTCGTGTTTTGTATCACAATATAAAGCAATAAAGGACTAGTATTTAAATATAATTTAATATTTAGTTACTATTCCTTGTGTCTTATTTTGTATACTAAATATACCAAAGATACTTTATATATTTCCATTGTGAAGAACCAGATAGTACTATACTAAAATGTCATCAATTTTTCTCTCAAAAAAATCTTAAGTATTGTATTATTAATCCTTTATATTAAAATTGTACTATAAATTATGCTTCCATTTTAAGAGAAAGAATATTTTATGGCATGTTTAAAAGTTACTATATTCAAATTTTTAGTAGAAAAGGTATTTTAGAAAACATATTTTTCCGGGTCAACATTGATAAAATTTTATTATGTTTATGGGTATTGGCAACATACATCTAAAGTGACCTATCAAGGCACATGACTTGACGTATGAATACGTGAAAGTAATTTCACTGACTTTTCTAGCTGTCAAGTAAGGGTCTTCCCATGAAAATTGAACTGGAGAATTTGAAGGACTTGTACCTGCTTTTATGTGGAAGGGGGGATGAGAAACTATCCAGGGGGAGGGCGGACGCTTCAGTATACCCAACTGCGAATAGAAAACCCTGACCTTCACCTTATCTACGGTAGGAAAGGTGGTAAGTGACAGCTAGAAAAAGTTACCATGTTTCCATTCGCCAAACCATATGATCTACAAGACCATGTGTTTTGAGTTGTTGTCGCTTTTGGCGGTCAAAACTTTCACCACAAACCATTTGTTTTTAATTATTATTTTCTTTTAAGCGTTTTTTACATAATTGAAACACAAACTTGAGAAAATAGCCACTAGGATTTTTATTAATTATTCTTTTGTTGAAACGGTATCTATGATTCACTTAAAAATACTTTTCAAATGAGAGTTTCTGAAATGCGGCGTTCTATTCATAAATTAAAATGGTAAACAAGGTTAAATTAATGTTGTTATTGACTTCATACAAATCGTCTTTTATTGTTCTCATGCGCTGTTTAAAAAATAACTCCGTTCTATTTAGAAACTAATATTTTGTATGGCTCTTTCTATAAGCTGTAGAAATATTTATTTATTTTGGTGTCGAGTTATAACAAGATACAATTGTGTATATAATACTTCTTAATTTATTATTTCATGCACTATAATTTATTTTCATGCCACAACCACGAAACAAAAACCATAAAGTCAACTATACTGTAATCCTTAGGAAAATATTATTAGAATCATTTTATAACATTTTTAATTGATAGCACAATATTACCAAGCAAATAATATTTGTTTTCGAATATGTTGAACTTAGCTACTTTCAAACAATATTTGCAAAAATGAACCGTCTGCTAGCTGTCGCTTACCACCTTTTCTGACGTAAATAGTGTATACCTGTCATCGGCAAATCAGACGACAAGAGACCGACACTTCTCCACGGTGCTGGTCTACCTCCCAAGTCTTCTGTACCGCACCCTGCTTTCGTATAGCGGGAAATCTATATTTTTACACTGAGTTATTTAAAAAAAAACTACCTTCTCCATTCTCACCATTTAAGATAGGGCCTTTAATAACTTTTATAACTGCACCGGTGGGCACCTGGACTAAATGTCAAGATCATTTAGTCTGGTTTTCCGGTGATGGGGAGGTTCGTGGTTCGAATCTCATACGGGTGTACTGAAGGGTGTTTTTTCGTTAATAATTTTAAATTCTCCCCCCATGCAATTACAGGAACACTTTTACTATATTATACCTCCCTCAACCCTACTAAATTAGGGAAATTAAAAGCGTATAACCCGAATGGTTAGGAAGAGGTGGGGGTAATAAACAAATGTGTTGAACTTTTCTTTTTAAATCTAGACTTTTAGGAGAGACGGGTACTGCCCCCTTAAGTGACTCTGTACCACGTGGTATAGCAGTTTAAATATAAACTGAAGATCACAGGATTAGACGTAGTCCCACGTGAAAATCCTGTCCGTCATGTCACGGGAAAATATTCATCCGTACGTTATTCGAGATTAAAATGTGTGTGGTGTTTTTTTGTTGTTTTTTTTAATCTTCATCAACGATCGCGGACTTGATTGACAGATTCTGGAAAGTTTCCAGAACAATCATTACTTGAAACCTCTGGACGTGGGGGAATTCTTCCCTCAGACGTTTACGTTAACCCTGTTTACCTATCACCCCTCTTTTTCCCCTCATTCTCAGAATGGAATAAATCGATTAACTTCACGGGAACGCGACTAAATGCAGGGTTTTTTTAGTACCACGTCTTACTACCCGTCCGAGCTATACGTTTAAGAACCAAAGGCCTAACCATCCCCATGGTGTAGTACTCAGTGCACCTTCCTACGAGTCTAGGGGTCCCGGGTTCGATTCCCGGCTGGTACTAGGGGTATTCTTCCCGAAAGGAGAATTGCCCCAATGGTCACCAGGGTTTGGTTGATTAGGTTTAAGTTAGGTTTAAGTGTGTCCACTGGTCCCCACACCCTCATACCCACTATCACCATCACCACCTCATATGATCGGTACATGGAAGGGAAATACGATTAGTACATTAGGGCTTCCCCTGGACAATAGTACATTAGTACTGGCTAACCTTACCACAAACTTGGCCAAGAATGATGTAACCCAGACACGCAATATAATACTAATGACCTTATTGTTTCGACGGGACTATAAACCCTTTTAATAATAACACTAATTACACCAATGTGTTGGGGACTAGGAAGGTTTAATTTAGAGGAAATGTACCCGTATTTATGTGGTGAGATAGTGAAAAAATGTTTAGGAATAAATACCCTCAGTACACCCGTCAGGTATTGAACTACGATCTCCCCATTATCGGGAGTCAAGAATATTTATGGCCTTAGATCATTCGGTCAACGAAACGGGTCTAAAGACAGTTCTTTTTATATAAATGAAGACTTGTGAAGTGTTCAATTTGTTGTTATCTTATATAATAATTTGATAATTCCGTTTCCGGTTGTAGAAATAACGACAGACTTCGACAAACGACCACTCATTTTATAAGCTAGGGGTCCAGGATGTCGACAAACAGTAGTTTACAACGAAAATCCTATTTTCTCAGCGAATTTTCAACTTTTTATTATTTGTTTACATCGTCATGGAAAGCTTTATTTGTGTAAGGTTATATATCTGTAAATACTTTTTTTTTAAGTAATAATACCTGCTATGACGCAACAACTGGAGAGATTGAGGCAATCTATCAAACAAACCATTGATAGTAGGTTTAAAATATATCATTTTGTTTGCACTGTAGCTTTTCCTCCTTACTTTTCTTTATCATCGAATGTTTGCCACTGGTATATATACATATATCTATGTATATTAATAAAGTGAAGAGTTTGTTTCTTTCATGAGCATTGTGAGATATCTATTGAACATAGAGGTATGGAATTTTAACGTTAGTAGCTCCTTTACACGAACATATTCACCTCAAAGCATACATTTTAAAATTTTAAGTTTAGATTTTTTAATTAATTAAAAACTGACTTGAAATAAATCAAATAAAGAGTATATTTTATACTGTTTGCTTGAAGTGGAGAGAAGCATTACCATTGCGGGGTTACCCAGGGCAACGCCGAGTACTTCTGTTAGAAATATATAATTATTTGAGAAGCCCAATTATGGTAATCGAAATGACAAGAAAACGTCAGAGCTGATTTGGACAAAAAAACACTCATTTTAAAGGTTAATTTCCCAGAATGTTGGCAGAAATAGTATCTTCAGACAAAAACCCAATTTCTTATCGAATTTCCAGCTTTTCGGTTGTGTGCGCAGAGTCTCAAATGTACTATCATTCTTTGTTTATATCTCCATGGAAAACTCTACTTGTGTATAGTTTTAATGCGGTAAATAGAATATGTATCTTTGCTTACAAATAATAGCTGAATTCTTACCTAAGTACTATGGTGCAACAAATAAATGGAGTGCTGAAATAGGGGTTGTTTGAAGTTCTCACCATAGTGTGAAAGGGGCAACTATATGCTAAGTTTCGATTAAAATTAAGTGAGAAATGCTCAAAATATATAGAAAGCTGATAGCCATTTGACGAGTAAACATTTAACTAGAAACGCGAGTTAGTTCTCATTCTATAGAACTTTTACTAATAAAAAGTTTTGAATAAATATTATCTTAGCTCGATAACTTGGTTCCATATTTGCAACAACCATTTCGTTTATTTTTATTTGCAAAGTTACATAAATGTTGTTTCTAATCCAAGTTTCCTGGATTCCAATAAGGAACATAAGGAAATGTATTTAATTTTACATACGCTATACGAGTATGTGAAGCTTCGAAAATGTCAACTTTATTTTGAAAAAAAATAAAAAATCAGCTTCCATATAGTTTCGGAAAACATTTCCAGTATTGCCAATAAAAGGTATAATATCTTCTTATTTTTTAAAATTTGAGGTACCATATTTAACGTGCACTTTCTGAATTGACCTATTATATCAACACACGATAATTTCTATGAGCAAGCGCGAAAGGGTCTACCAATTTTTCTGGGAAAGGTATTTTTACATTCATGTTTATTTTATATGCCACAATCGACGAGAGACCAACGGCTTTAATTCCCCTTCGAAGGAAGTTGTGTTACGTAATTTTACTGTTCAAGAAAAATCCGTTGACCCCAGCTGGGTGCGAACCCACTAGCATCGGGCCCTGGAGTGAGAATTTTACCCCAATGCCACTGAAGTTTACTATTAATAGCTAAAATACCCATATATGTTCGTTTATTGTCGATTTGAGCTGTTACTTACACTCCGTTTACCCTTAAAGGTATTAAGCTTGCGTTTCATTTAACTGCGATGGTGTAGCTTATAAGATAGGGCCATAATGTAATCCATCAAGGAAATAATTCTACCTTTCAGGGTAAACTAAGTGCACATTACAAATTAATATTTATATGAAAAAATCTGAAGTGACGAACTATGTGTTGTGTAGCTTAAATTATCAAAAAAATATTTCTACAATTAAGCTAATATATATATATATATATATATATATATATAAAACAATATAAATAAACACAATACAAATTGAGCTTAAGATGATTCACAAACAAAAAGTTGAACTTGAACTCGGCTTCTAGAATATTTCATATAATTGATCCTGATTCGTTTCGAGTTGAAATATTAAAGTTCTACAACTCTAGTATTGTATTAACAACACTCATAGCCCTCCATACTGGCGTGGACAAATACTTAGGTCTCGCATTGTCTGGTTTTCTGTTGATTTGAAAGGGTGTATTGATTTAAAGAGTTTCCTATTCTCCCTAGGTATATTTCCTTTAATTTCTGCCTTCTTCGTCCCTACCCTAATAGCGTAAATAAGTGGATAAACGAATGGGTAGTAAAACGTGGTATACAAACAAAATGTAACACCAAACGTCCGACCATAGCACCAAAAACGAAAATATCTGGCTATTAAGAAATTAATTATGTTAATTTAGACATTTTTGTATCATTTTCAACCACTTGAATATGAAGACATTAGGAAGGTTGCTATACAAATAATAAGTGATAAAACACTTTTAAAATACCCTAAATTGGCTTACAGTTGAGTAAAATTGTTATACGAATAATAATTGATAAAAGCATTTTGAAAATACCCTAAAATTAACTTACAGTTGAGTAAAATTATTATACAAATAATAAGTGATAAAAACACTTTGAAAATACCCTAAATTGGCTTACAGTTGAGTAAGATTGTTATACAAATAATAATTGTTTTAAAAAAATAAAAATACCCTAAATTGGCTTACATTTGAGTTAAATTTTAAATATTAATCAAATAAATACATCTATATTTGTTGGTTTGTATAAGGTTTTTTTTTTTTTTAGAATTTAACTTATTCATAAATGTATTTTANTTTTTTTTTTTTAGATCATAGCTATTACATACAGTCTTGGATCTCCTTATAACAGTAAGCGTCAAAATGATCGTATCTTATTTAAGAATGGAAATGTCTGATCGTAAGTTGATTATATTGTAGCTTTCAAACTTTAATATTAGATACTTCACGAAAAAATGTTATTAGTGGGATCTTCAAAAATATATATATATATATTTGAACCATTTGGATCAAAATGTTTTTCTTTTTTATCGTCATAGTATCAAAATCATGTTCTCTTACAGTATTGAATTTGTACATGATGCGTTCGAGCGTTAAGACATGATCGTGATATTGTTCAGCTCAGAGCCCCACAGTCAAGTCAAGTCACTGTGACATAATGCCAAGTTAATAGCCGGTTGGCCTTAGGGGTAAAAGTGGACTAGATCACAGGTGAATGAGTAAGTGAGTGATTTATCGTCGCCAAGATTTGCTCTTCAATCCAAGCCTCCTTGTCTTGCTTTCGATAAATCTCTATCTTTCTTCCATGGTTGGCTGCTCAGGTATATCCAGATTTTGTTAACTTTGCTTCCCGCCGTCAGGCGCTGCAGTCGGTGAACTGGTTATTCAAAGCGTTCCATATTATTTAGTTCACATTATTTCCGCTTGCAGTATCAATGCATCTGGACGGCGCTGCAGTCGGTGAAATGGTGACTTCAAATGTTCCATCTATTCACTTCTTTCTTTTACTGTTAAATTGCATTATTTTTGCTTGTGATGTTAATATAGTTGGGCGGCGCTGCAGTCGCTGAACGGATGACTTCACGTGTCCCTCCACAGACATCTCTCAGTATAAGGCCGCAGCTGTTGATGTGGCAACGCCGCAATACCTCGGGTTACTCGCCATATTGCTCGCTCTGATACATGTTTACAAAACTCCCGTCATTTTACTATTATTATTATTATATTTAGCATCGTGTCTTACTACCCGTTTGGTTTATACGCTTTTGAGTACTAATTACGCTAATGGATTAGGAATTGGGAAGGTTGAATTAAAGGAAATGAACCCGCATTTGCGTGGAGGGAGAGTGTAAAACCATTTAGGAACACACCCCCGCCCCCAGTTCACCCAATCGAGATTCGAACCTCGATCCCCCGTCCTCAGCAGTCGAGCTCAGCACGACAAGCGCGTTATCCAACTAGGCCATCGAGGCGGGTGTCATTTTATTGATGTATGTTGTAATTATTGGCGGGTGACCTGGTGGTCTAGGGGTAAGGTGTCAGACTTCTATGCTGGCGGCCGGGGTTCAATCCTCGGTCCCGGCAAAGATTTATCTGATTACCAAACCCTTCCTTCACCTCTGACAAGACATCTTGTGAATGTGAGGAATGCCAGGCCTCCACCGTGGTTCGGATTCCACGTTAAACTGTAGGTCCTTCATTTCATCTCACAATCACCCTACCATTACACATTAGCGTAAGTGCATATAACCCGAACGGGTAGTAAGACGCGGTGCTAATAATAATAATAATTATTATTATTATTGGCACTTCAAAATATTATCATAGGGGCTTGATAATGACTCATACAATGCGTCAACTCGAATAAATGTATTTAACAATTAAATTACCGTAAACTAAATATTACGTTTAGCTGGAAAATTACGTTTTTATAATGTGAACATTAATTTTATTTGTCACATAAAACTTACAATATTTCAGCCATTAGCTGGTTAAACAGGTAACTCGTCAAAGTATAAATCAAGATAACTTAAAGGTGACCTGGCGGTCTAGGGGTAAGGTGTCAGACTTCTATGCTGGCGGCCGGGGTTCAATCCTCGGTCCCGGCAAACTCCACCGTGGTTTGGATTCCACGTTAAACTGTAGGACCTCCATTTCATCTCACAATCACCCTACCATTACACATTAGCGTACGTGCGTATAACCCGAGCGGGTAGTAAGAATCGGTGCTAATAATAATAAGATAACTTAAAAGTTTTAAATGTTAAAACTTATAAGCCTAAACAATAAATTAATTACAAATCTAAGCTTTACAGGGCTATACTTATTTTCAAACAATATTAGAAAACAAATCTGCAGGTAATGACTATAGTTTTAACACAAACTAATTTACAATGATATTGATCATTGTGCTCTATAGGCCTAGGCTACGTATTTACAATATTGAGAGCCTTATAAAGTTAAATAATCATACCTGTTAGATAATTAAAATAGATGTTGTGAAGAAACACAATCAGTTTTTTTAAACATGCAATAATATTATGAAAATATTAACATTTATATTAGCACCTAATTAAAGAATAGTTTCTTTTTATACAGTTATTACTTAAAATTATTATTATTATTAGCACCGCGTCTTACTACCCGTTCGGGTTATACGCACTTACGCTAATGTGTAATGGTAGGGTGATTGTGAGATGAAATGGAGGACCTACAGTTTAACGTGGAATCCAAACCACGGTGGAGGCCTGGCATTCCCCACATTCACAAGATGTCTTGTCAGAGGTGAAGGAAGGGTTTGGTAATCAGATAAATCTGTGCTGGGACCGAGGATTGAACCACGGTCGCCAGCATAGAAGTCTGACACCTTACCCCTAGACCACCAGGTCACCGACTATTACTTAAAAGAATATAGGTTATAACAAAAATAGTATTTAAAGCTGTGTTTCTTTTATCTGTACCATGGTGACAAATTTCAAGCATTAAATTAATGGATGGGTCAGTTTTAATTGCCTCTATGCTTAAGTCCATAATTATTAGTTTCTGATTTTTAGCGGCTATTATCAATTTTTCAAATTCTTTCAGATTAAAGGGTTTGCATAACTCTTACATGTTTACAAACTGCCGAAATAAAATCTGATGGAAAATATAACCCACTTCTATTAAAGCTTTGGAAATAGCCCTACTTGTAATTACATTTACTTTTGTTGCTTATCAATAAATAACAGTCATCACAATTGATTTTGTTGGATAGTTTAAAACTAACATCCGAATGTATAATATATAAATCCAGAGTCATCAAACTTAATATTTTCTAAATAATCTTGTTCTAGAATTGAAAATAACTTATTGTCTGTTCTGACTGTTCTGTTCTGTCTGTTGTGATTCTAAATTTTCTTCAACTAAATAACATGAAAACGACACCTCCCCATATATTGCTGAATGCACCCCCAAAACACTCTGGCCCCTTATTTTATTTTCTGCTTCTGTTGTTATTATTATTATTATTATTATTATTATTATTATTAGCACCGCGTCTTACCACCCGTTCGGGTTATACGCACTTACGCTAATGTGTAATGGTAGGGTGATTGTGAGATGAAATGGAGGACCTACAGTTTAACGTGGAATCCGAACCACGGTGGAGGCCTGGCATTCCCCACATTCACAAGATGTCTTGTCAGAGGTGAAGGAAGGGTTTGGTAATCAGATAAATCTTTGCCGNACATTCACAAGATGTATTGTCAGAGGTGAAGGAAGGGTTTGGTAATCAGATACATCTGTGCCGGGACCAAGGATTGAACCCCAGTCGCCAGCACAGAAGTCTGACACCTAAACCCTAGACCGCCAGGACACCTTCTGCTTCTGTTGCTTGAGTAACAACTTGCCACTGTTGTATTTGTATTTTTCCACAAATATTAAGTATCTCTAGTGTAAATAAGAGGTGTTTGTAGGGGGCTTAATATGAAAGTGGAATAGCACGAATCCATGCATTTCTGCGTACGGGATATGTAGAGAACTGGAAAAATTGAATATATCCCTCTTTCTCAATTAAAGTTTTATAAGGCACGACACATGTATTAGCCATGTTTAGAGATAATGATACGTAACATATCATAAACACAAGACACAGCGGTAGTCGGTCAACAAACATCGCAAAAAAACCTTGCAAATTGAATGATTTGGTGCGCTCGTAAATAGCCACGAGTCAAATATCTTGCCCCAGTAGACTACGAGGCGTTGCCGTTTTACAATGGCCGTGGACTTCTACTAGAGATTAATATGGTTCCCGACCCACCTCGGTGGCGTAGTTGGCTAACGCGCTGGTCGTGTTGACCTCTACTGCTGAGGATGGGGAGATCGAGGTTCGAATCTCGGCCGGGTGAACTGGGGGTGGCTTTTCCTAAATGGTTTTCCACTCTTCCTCCACGCAAATGCGGGTTCATTTCCTCTAATTCAACCTTTCCCATTCCTAATTCATGAGCGTAATTAGTACTTAAAGCGTATAACCCGAACGGGTAGTAAGACGCGGTGCTAAATATTATTATTTATTATTATTAATATTGTTCACCTCTATTTCCTTCTTTCTTTTACTATTAGTTCGATTTACTTCCACTCATAATTTTAACGCAGCTAAGATGTAGTTAACACAATTAGAGGATACTAGTTCGCTCACAGGCGCTAATTAATAAGGGGAGTTTCTCTTTGTGATGCGAAAATATATTTTAATTATCTAGTACGTTTAATATAAAAACTATTTAGGGTTTAGTCTAAATGGTAAGGATTGTGAAGTATTAGAGGAACAGCTTCCGAATTGGTGTCGAGAAATACATTTAATAGGAAGAACCACCCTCATCGTTCCCCACTGGGACTTAAACCACACCTCCCAGTCATCGATGGCCAAGTGTAAATCTAACGCCTTGAACCTCTTTCCAACCATTTGGGCTCCTCTAAATAATCTTTAGCTTCTGTAAGTCCCTATTCGGCTGACTTATAATTATAAACAGGAATTAGGATTATGATTAAGAATAAATCATTAATTTATTTAATTAATAATATATAATTAATTTACTTCTCGAATAGTTCGAAAATTATGCTTAATTATTAACGCAAGAAGAAGTTTAATTTTAATAAAATGTATCATTATTTGCTTGTAAAGTGAATCGTAAAACCACAATGAATATCTAGTTAAAAGAAACAAAAATGACACCAGTCAACTTTTTAAGGATTTATTCTTGAAGATCGTCCTTCAACTGCGTGGGTGAAAGAGTGGGATACCATTTATAAAAATAGATTCTTGATACACCCAGCTGGCCAGATAAGACTAGACTGACGTCTTTGTCCACGTAATCACCACTGGTGTTGTTGTCAGACAGTTAAAAGTTATCTGAGATCAGTTTTTGTCACGAAACAGCTATTAAAAAAATGTTTTCTTTACATTTTTGCAAGTTTTTCTCTATTTTTATAATTTGCTTTTATACTCTTTTTTTTACTTACCAACCAGTTTATATGCTAACCCTTTAAATACTTTTTTATTTTAGTATTTACATAATGTTTTTATAAGTGCTGCTCATTTTAAGATAGACAATAAAAATCCAATAAAAACTGCTAACACGCCTGGAGTGGTGTCATAAATTAAACGGGTCAACCTGAAAGCTTCTGTCTCGGAAAAGCCTTTGGAGTGTTTCACTGACTTGTATATATCGCTAGCATGGGCTATTTAGTAGGCGAATACATTTTAAATGGATTTTAAAACTCACTCAATTACAATTTCAAAAGGGAAATAAAAGGAACTGAAATTCTTTTTAAAAAAAATTCTTATCGATCTAAGCGTTAATTGATGGAAACCGACTTGTAAGACGCCATTTATACGTTCATAAATTGAAAAGTGATTAATATCTCTGGATTCTAACTGAGATTTAAAATTATTCATAACGTTAACTTTCTAAACACATATAAACATATTAATTACAAATTAATTAAAATAATGTAAAACAGTACCGGTACGTCTATTGCTATTTAGCACATTAACACCTACATAGCTATAAAATAGCGAGAAGTAATGAACAAATATCCAAGTACTGTAATACATATATTATTAGTGTGAATAGCTCGTAATCGAATCTCGGGTCCTTACATGTGTTAAAATCACATTGATACGGATACATTTCCTATAAGATATCCTCTTTTATCCATATCCCTTATATTTGGTCGTTTATATAGCTTATGTTTAACGTACTACTGAACAAATTGTACGATATTATCGTGCATACTTTCTCATAAAGTCTATCCTAGTTAGAAACAGTGCGGCAGAATAGAAGACCAAATTCCATTTTGGGTCTTATCCTCCTTCTCGAACTGAGTACCTGCTTGAGGAGAGGAAATACCCCCACCATTCTATTACTTTCCCCACCCTGGCATGTGTCACTCTTTTGGTCGATTGGTTTTCTGTATTCTGAAATACAAACAAAGCAGAGACCGGTCGGCCACCTCTACCTGAAGTTTTAGGTTCACAAAGTGTTTCAATAAAGGCTACATTGAATAAGCTTTGTTCCTATATATAATATTCACTACTTAGAAAACTGCTTTATTTTTCTGGTAAATTGAACTATTTTTAAATCTGCGTTTAATGAAAACATATGATCACATGCCTATTGCTTATTGCTATGTTACTTGAAAAACAAATTTGTTACTAATTGTTTAATATAATGATTCTCTAGGTTTTTAAAATCAATTGGAAAGTTATTCATGCACTTTCTAAACATGCTTAAAATTGGCTATATTAGCATATGACTTAAAAACTTTTTTTAAAATTATAATAATTATTTATCGTGCCCTTTCTGAATACCTACTTGGGAAAGTGACTATATAAGCACACGACTCACAAACTAGCGTAATCCTCGGATAGACGTCAAGGCTATGAATTAGTTAAAATATTATAAATATTACTTTCCCAACGGGAATTAAACAATTAGTTTAGTAAGAGCACGCGCTAAGTATTCGTCTTAATTATCTAAAGCAGCTGTTCCCAAACCATGAATCGCGTACTACCAGTGGCACGTACAATTATTCCAGGTAGTACGCCGTGAGAAGCCAAACAAAACCATCAAATTCAAGTTGTAACTTTAATAAACTTCTATGTTTGTCATTGCTAAAAGCAAGTTTATAAGCCGTGTGCTGATAGCATCCTTGTTTTAATAAATTATACGTTAAAATTCTCATTGAAAAAAAAATATATTTTATGAAATACTGTTGATGTAGGTTCACTTTCTAGCTTGCAAAAATATTTTTTAAGGCCCAGAATATTTCAGTTATATTATTTTCTTCTAAACTGGTCCTCTGGACTGGTTTCAAGGCTATTAGTGTTGTCCTGTCAAGCGAACAATAGGATTACTGCCGACTGCTGAGTCTTGGGTTCTACAGAGAAATTTCCCCGCTCTCTTGGCTTGAGTAGGTGTGGTGGGGGTTGTCGCCCCTATCTTGTAATAAAGCTACATTTATGCAACTAATGATCAATTTCTTCTAACCCAGGTAATAGGTTTACGTGATTAAAAATATCATAGCTGTAAATTACACACAAAACTGAAGATGGTGTATATATATATATATATAAATCCAACCATTTTCAAAAATGCATTTTTTAAGTTAATTTTGAAAATATATGCATACAAATTTAATTATATAATTCAATATCAATTTAGAAAAATGTCCATACAGTCACAATAAAAAAAAAGATATATAATTATTGGTTCAACTAGAATTTCGGTCACAAATCAGTCATTTTTACTGTGTATTGGTAGCTACGTGACCGGAGCTTAAATAATATATCCTCACTCAAATTAAGCTATTTCTATATAATGAAACAATCTTCAGATAAAAATTTTGAGCAACAGTGATAAAGGCATTTTCTTTTCATTCAAATATTCAAAAATCACTCAGTAAATGTACCTAAAATGAATTTGGTTTAGAAAAACGAAAATACATATTTAATTAACGTGTAATATATTTGCAAGATACTCATTTTAAATAAAATCCTCAGAGCCATTTTTTAATTGTTTAAAATTTTTTAAATTCAGTAACCAGTAAGCTACCCTCAAAGAGATTTGTATTCTGATAAACAAGTATACAGTGTTCTGTACCATGTAAATTGACCCCCAAAAATAAATTTTGAGCAAAATAAAAAAAAAAAACAGAAAAAAAGGGTCATTATTAAACTAGGGTACCCTTAAATACAAAATTAGAATCAAAATCAATATTTTAATTTGGGGTATGACCAAATAGTATCTAAATATAAAGTTAGAATAAAATCAATAAAAAAAATTCGGCTGTAGCCTCATTTACAGACAGACAGACAGACAGACAGACATGGAAACAGTCAGAATTGTAAAACACACATTTTTTTTATTTTGGGAACACACAGAATGCCAAGATCCATAATAGTCTTGAAGTCTAAACGTTTCATGATCACAATACTTTCTTTTTACGATAGATTTTTTTAATACCGCTTTAGTGGTCACATTATCTAAGGCGTCAGTTACTCTGGAAATAGACTACTGGCAATGACAGGAAAATCAGGTTTCGAATACCGGTTGGGTGTACTGAAGTTTTTTGCTAAATGGTCTTCCACTGTCCTTTCACGCAAATGAGGATATACTTGTTCTGAATTCAAACTTCCTTATTCCTAAAACATTAGTGTAGTTAGTAGGCCTACATATACTTATAGCGCGAACTGGTAGTAAGACGCGGTGATATAAAAAAGTGATTTATGAGCTCTATTTCGAATATTAAATAATAATTTTAATAATAATAATAATTAGCAGCGCATCTTACTACCCGTTCGGGTTATACGCTTTAAGTACTAATTACGCTAATGGATTATGAATTTGGGAAGGATGAATTAGAGGAAGTGAACCCGCATTTGCGTGGAGGTAGAGTGGAAAACCATTTAGGAAAAACTCCCCCCAGTGCACCCGACCGAGATTCGAACCTCGATCTCCCCATCCTCAACAGTCGAGCTCAACACGACTAGCGCGTTAGCCAACTACGCCACCGAGACGGGTTCGAATATTAAAGGTGGGGTGCAACGGGACGTGAGAAAAGACCTGTTTTTTGCAGTTTTTATAGCAAAACTTTTTTTTTGCCAAAATAAAGAAAAATTGCTCCAGTAGAAAAATAAGAGTTCAATTTTCCTCACAAGGTAATATCCACAGTTGTTAAATATCTCTCATGAGCAGTGATGCATTAGATGACAAACTTTTTAAAAGAGGGGGAAAAGTTGTCATTAAATTCCAGGACAACCTTGACAGATAAAGGATACAGCATCATCTCGTCGACTTTTCTTTTAACTGCTTCCGATAAAATCTGAGCTCTTCTCCCGGCACGTGGATTGAAGCAAACGTTCCTGAGTTGGTAGTCGGATTACGGCGAGAGTGGAAAGGAAGGGGGGAAGGGAGTCAGACTAGACCAAGCCGGAGTGCAGGGAGCAAGTAGCGTATCAAATGAAATTACAGGCCCCACTTCACTGTCGGCACGAGACAGCCACGAGCTAAGGACAGACTAGACCGAAACACCCGCGACCCTCGGAACAGGGGTGGCCAGACGACCTGGTGCCCGTCTCACCACGTGACCTAGTGGATATAGGTAGGGCGCGCGATTAATATAGGTTTTTGGTGAGACTGTCCCTGACCCTACGTTACCTTTTTCGTACGCTAGGCTGAGCCGTAGGCAAGAAGTTAACCCCAACAACGCGTGGTCTAACGTGGAACTCTCGTGTTAGAAGGGATTGGCAGTGATGGAGAGATCGGAGCTTGTATCTCGGCTGGATGGGTTGAAAGTGTTTTATTAATAAATGTTAGAGGTGTGCGAAATCCACTTTTTTCAATTCAAAGCTAACTTGAATCGAATATATGAAACAAATTAACTCTCAAAGCCGAATCGAAGTTCCAATATTTTCTTTTAGTTGTTTTATGTTTGAAAAAAATATATTGTGGTTATTTATATTACTTTATGGGATAAAATTACTTGGGAAACGTATTATTGCATAATTGTTTGTGATAGTTCGTGTTACTCTGTCAAATCAAGCTATTATCACAACATGCGATTCAATTTCTTCAGATTTTTTTCCATATTAATATCAATTTGTTAAGTATAAAACAGCTCAGAATGTCAATAATTGAACCTAAATGTAGTATTTTAGCTGTCAATATTTTTTTATCGGAGAAACTTCGAAGCTGGAATTTGTTTGGAAGTGAAGTCGAAGCTTAGAATCTTCACACACCTTTGCTAAATTGTTTATCATTTTACCTCCACGCAAATTCGGGTTGATTTCCTCTAAAACCCTAAGATCATCATCCCTGTCTCATTAGCATCTAACCCCAAAGGTTATTAGAACCTGGTGAAAAAATATAACGATTTACTAAGCGTCTAACGAGCGCCTAAATGGTATATGCTATCATGGCCGATACATGAATATATTTTAGTATTAGTATCTAGTGTGATGATACTGTTTTGGACCCCTCTAATATATTCAAAAAGTCATGGATGAAGTGTATTTTTCTTTTAAAAAACTGTAGTTAAAGTTTCCTTTTAATACGTCATCCATGGAGAATCACGTGGTTACAGAAGAAATCTCAATATACTACGTTTTAAAACTTTCTTTATTTAAACAAAACTCCCTCCATCCTATTTGAAAATCAGGTGATGGATAAGCTGGCTGCCTTTACCCAATAGGAAGCTAACCTTAACAACATCAGGTTGCCAGCAGTTCTCCTATTAGTCAGTTTTAACACTGGTGACAAGGGGTCCAAGAAGCAAAGGGTATGTAATTTTTAAGGAGCTTGTGCTTATAAATCCACACAGAGCATAGTAATCTCGACAGAAAAACTAGTGATATCACACGAAACAGTAATTTTCAGAGATAAAATCTCAGTCTGTAAAAGCACAAGCTCAGGCTTTCCGCGTCAGTTCGTAAATGAACAAAACTGTATCAATGTCAATTTTATAGTAATAAGATTGAAATTAATAAAATAAATCAAGTGCAATGTTAAATCTCTACTAATTTCGACATTCAACCAATCAGTAATCCTACAGTGAGACACGTAGAATCAGATAGTCATATCCGAGTGATAACAAGTGCGTAATAGGGCATGCACGTGTCGTCATAATCATAAAACCCGGTATCGTTATAATTACTGCACAACCATAAGGTATACATGGGTCCACGTCCGCATCATCATCAGCATAAAATCCAGTATCACTATAATTGGTGCCCAACCGCGGGTCAACTATCACTATAGTAGCTATTAATATAGATATCCTTATTGATGAGTTGACTTCAGTGGTCTTGGGGTAAAGTGTTCACCTCATAATTCGATGGTCAAGTGTTCAACCCTTTCTGAGTTTGACGGATTTTTATTTGTGCGATAAAAATCCGTAGCTCATCTTGCTTCGAAGGGAAAGTAAAGTTGTCAATCCACTGTCAATTGTGGCATGTAAAAGATCTCTGGAAGGTATGCGCGAAAATACAATTTATAAAAAATTGTTAAACTCTTTCTCGCTCACTCGTATAATTTCAGTGCAGAAGGCAACGGTAGACCACCGCACTTTTTGAAAATTACTATGTGTGATCTATACCAGATGGTGTGGACAGTACTAATCAGCCGAAGGGCTGAGTGTGTTCCCGGCTCCGGGTGGATGTGAAGATCATCAAACCAACCTCCGGGTTGAAAACTCATCATCAACATCCCTGATAAGGGCGTCTATCTCATCTCATCTGGTTTTTAGTGATGAGGAGACCGAGGTTCAAATCACGTCCGAGTGGACTGAAGAGTTTTCCTAAACGAGCTCCCACTTTAATTCCACGCAAATTCGAGTAAATTTCCCTTTACAATTCTATCTCTTACATTGATATCCTAATATTTGCGAGAATATGTACATCTCCTGGGCAGGTAGTAAGCGGCTAAAATAAATCAGGTAGTGAAGTTGTGTTTGGCCATTTCAGCAGATGCATCCTCAGGCCACCCCTGGGCTGAACACCGAATTTACCGTGTTACGTTAAGACCAGTAGCCTTAGCGCCTTCTATCTCAGATAGTATGGACTGATAGGTTGTTCAACTGACTTTGTAGCTGCTCGAGTGAAACGAGCCGTTGGGTCTAAGCCCCCTTTCAAGAGGGGGAAGGAGGTTATGTTAGTATCTTGGATGGACTCTTGATAAATTCGAAGGGCTTCGTCTTTCAATAATTGATAGAAGCAAAGATTTGGGGAATAGAGTCCGGCCATAATTATTAAAGTCATGGCTACACGGAGTCGACCCGCACTGCATCGCATTTTCTAGCAAGTGGCTACAAGAGATGCACCGCATTTTCTAGCCCGTTAGCTAATAATTAAGAAGAAGAATGTTTTTTATTTAGTAAGTTGTTGTATATAATATTGTTTATCTTGTACGTAATGTTGGGAACAATGATTACAGCGTCACACGTGCCACGGCTGTGAAAGAAATGCCTGATTTTACAAGTGCTGACACAGTGACTGCCAATCACTGTGAACACTCACTGGTATAAATCACTGCTCTTTTAAAATCAAGGTCCCTGTGATCACCTATTTCGTAAAATCACTGTTTCGCCCATTTCTACAGTGGTTAGGGATTAGCATGAAAACAAAGTTCGGAATTTCCCGAACATTTATTTCCGGTGGTAGGTGGCTACACGGTCCGCACTTCACAGGAAAAGTGTGGAGCAATGCTCTCTCAACGAGTCGTCCGGGCCGGTACGGTGCTGACTCTAGTAGCCACTTGCATTTAAAAACATGCATAGCATTACACCGGAAAAATGCGGTATGGTGCGGCTCCATGTAGCCGGTCCTTATTAGTCATATTTAAAGATAACAAACAAACGTGTGTCTTGTATTTTTATTTGTAATTAGTCAATTTTATATAGGCCTATTCGAATAAAAATTGCTTCACAAATCCAGTTTTTATAATGGGAATGAGAATTATATTGCTTAAAAAAACTGGGAGAAAAACTTTGTTATGTTAACACTTTAAAAAAAACATTTTTATACTGTTTGGAAAACGACTTCATTTGTTTGAGGAAAGCTGGACCCAAGTTTTTCGCCATTTTAACCGTTAAAATAAAATTTGTAATAGTTACACTTCTAGCGCATCCGATTACTATTTGGACTCCAACTACTCAATCAACGGTGACAGAGTGCATTACAAGGGAAAAGCCTTATATCGAACTATTTAATGAATATAACCCAGTTCGGTCCAACCTTTAATGACTCACGACTCAATTGACGCTTTGCAGCAAATATATTGGTACAAAGTTAAGATAAAACATATTCGTAATGGTAATCACTAATAAACAATTAACCCTTTATAAAAAAAACTTTGCTCCATAATACTACCCATTATAATAGGATTATTATCATAATTCATTACAATGCAAGGTTGAGAAAGTTAACGCTGGTCAAATAGGGTAGGAGCATGACCCTTAGCACGGGATAAATAATGGATAGGTCAGTGAAAGAACTCTGGCACACTAAGTAAAGGGTCCCGGGTTCGATTTCCATAACTACGTGTCATTTTTAAAACTTATGAAAGTAATAATGTAATTAGAGAAAGAACAGCCTGTTTTTGTGATGCAAGTTTTTCGATACTGAGGATTGGAGCTACACCATCTTTATGGGCGACCATAAATGGGTGGCAAGGGGGAACTCCAGCCTCCCCCCCCCCTTATCACTCTGAAATATTTACTTCTGTATTTTGTTATTTTTTATGAAAAATTAAAATTGGGTATTTGTGATTTGGCGGCAATTTGCTATTAACGAATGTGTATCATCAATATTTGAGTTAACAGAGATGAAAATGATATAATGTACAATAGATTTCATCCCATTATCTCTTGAACAGCTTTCTTTTCATTTTGTTCTGTTCAATACATTTGTGAAAAATTTAATATTTACTTTCAATAGGTTCAACTACAGCTTCATTGGCCACGTGGTCTAAGGTGCTACTCTTGCAGTAGATTAGACTGCTAATGGTGGAGAGATCGAGATTCAAATCTCGGTTGGGTGTACTTAGGGTGGTTTAAAAAAAATTGCGTTCCACTTTTCCTCTACGCAAATGTGGGTACACGTCCTCTAAATATAACCTCCCTAACTCTTAAAACCATTAGCGTAATTATTAGCACTTAATCGTATAATAATTATATCAGAATTATGTCCAGATGCTCTAAAATTCCCTCCCACAAAGTTTAATTCTTAAAATTTCTTTTCCAGGATGGGGGTGCTGCCACACCCCTGTCAGATGGGATACCAATTCTTCCTCCATTTGAAAAACCCACTTGGGTGCCCTTGGCCACATTATATCATTATTTGTTTTAAAGTCCTTTGAGATTGGTGAGCTAGAAGTAGCTGGTCGTGGCCTGAGGGTTTACGACGCTGACTTAAATTATTTCTAAAAATTTAATAAAATATAATAATTTTGTACAACTTAGAATTTTATGTGAACACGTTAAAAACCCTTCTCACTCCATGAATAGAGCGCAACTTAGATGAATAATACATATTGATCCAGGAATCGTATCATAATGTGATTTTATCTATTTTGTTTTAGAAATCAGTTGTATTGAGATCGTTAAAACCAAATAGTTATTTTTTTTAATATAACAAAATTCAAACCAATTATTTCAAAATGAAAACACTATTAATACTGACCCTAATTTTGCTGTTGTTAAATCTATATTAATAAAATAAAGTTTTGTGTCTGTCATGAATATTGCGCGATGTATACCGCATGCAGAGGGCTGAAATTTAAATATTAATAGCCAGAATTTTTAAATTTGGATTTGATTTTTATAGATTAACTAGCAATCCCGCACGGCGTTGCTCGTGACCTACTATAGTATAGGAATAATAAAAGTCCCTCCCCCCCACCCATTCCTCCCCTCTCCCACGCACCCCCCGTGGTTCCCGTATCTCTGAAACGTAATTCTAAACCAAATAAAAAATATGTTCTTCAACAATTTGTTAGAAATAGCCTGGTCAAAAAGTTAATTAAAAACATAAAAATGTATCTTTGAGGTGCATTCAGACCCCCTCCCTTCCAAATATGTTAAAATTATTATTATTATTATTATTATTATTATTAGCACCGCGTCTTACTACCTGTTCGGGTTATACGCACTTACGCTAATGTGTAATGGTAGGGTGATCGTGAGATGAAATGAAGGACCTACAGTTTAACGTGGAATCCGAACCACGGTGGAGACCTGGCATTCCTCCATATGTTAAAAATTTCAGATCTTTGCGTGCTGTAGATTTGGCTGGGCATCGCACACACAGACAAACGCTTCCTTTTATTATTATAGATTAAAAACTGGGTTGGAAGAAATAAAATTAAGATTTTTTTTTCTGTCTGTTTGAAGCAAAGAAGAAACGGGGGTGGCCATGCAATGTATTGCGTGGTTACCACGAATAATGCCGAGTACTTCTGTTGGAGAAAAATAAATAAAGCCGCATTTTGCTAAGTTTTCTGGTTTGAGCGTAATCTTATATTTAATTTCCCGGTAAACCGGCCATGATATGAACTCTTAAACAAGAGACCAAACTTAATAACAAAATTTGCAGAGGCTATTCAGCAAATTTTAAAAAATTGAATGCTTCTAAAAGCTATTTTAAAAAGTTCTCACCAAATATTTTTTATACATTAGATTTCCTATGGTTTACTTGAAGTGGTAGGCCCACCCAACTAGATTTTTTTTTTAACTTTAATATGCCTAGAAACTATTTATAGTGTTCCTCGACTGATTTTTTTCTCTCGATGCCGCTAGAAGCTATCTGAAGAAGTCTTCCACCAGCAAAAAATTGGATGTTCTTAGAAGCTATTTAGAATAGTCCTCATGGATACTTTTTCCAATTAGAAGCCTTAAGAACTTATTGAATGTGATCTTCCCCCAACACATTTTTGAAAATTGAATGTTTTTAGATGATATTTAAAGTGTTCCTCACTTGGATTTAAAGAAATACTATATACTCACATCAGATATTTGGAGTGGACGCTTAGAGGTAATTATTTAAAAAATGGATGCGCCTCTATAAGTCACTTAGAGTGATATTCGCCCAGAATTGTTTTTGAAAATTAAATGTATTTTGTAGTGGTCTTTCCCTGGAAAAGTTTTGATAAGTTAATGCCTATATAAGTTATTTGAAGTTTTATACAAGGCCATCCTTAAGTTTCATATTAAAAACGTAGAAACATTTCAGGGGGTTGAGGGGGTTGAATCCCATACCCCCCACCCTTCCTACGCCCATGAGGGGAAGTATTACAAAGAATGATTCACCTCCTGAGTGGTGGTACGCCCATCTTACATCTACGTACGTCAGGTTGCATCCTCATCCCGTTCGTGACGATGATGTTTATTATTTAAATTTTATTGGTGCGTGTATTCTTACCATCTCGGGATATTTATAAAAACTTATTTTTAAAAGGTATCGGATGAGATGAGCTACAGTTCATAAAGCATATATATAATGCAATGGTCAATTCTAAGAATTATGGTTAAGACTTAGAAACAAACTTAAGATTAGCAATAGAAAAGTGAAAGAATATAATACTGAAGGAATTAATAAAAAGTTAAAAATGATTAACAAGTTAAAATTAAATATACTTTAATTTTGAAAAAAAAACACGTTAAGCTGGCTTTTAACAAGCAACAAATATGTAATATAAAATTGAGATAATTAAAAATATATTAATGGTATATAACAATAATTAATAAGTCAAATGGTGACCATCAGTCAAAAAATACATACAAACATATTAAAAAATAATTAATAACAGAAAAAAAATTGAGGATAACACACAGTTAAAATTCAAACATTGACGATGACTAGTTAAATGAAATCAAACATGTGAAAGTAGTGTCTTCCAAGTTGCAAAAATAATGTGAAATAAGGTTTAGAACGTAATAAGCGTTGACAAATAATCTGTGTTAAAGTAAACAATAGAAGTCTTAGGCCCAATTTTACAATGTCATGTTATTCTATTCGTTAGGGCTTAACATTAGGTTAAGCGATAACGACCACTACTTTTGATTTTACAATGTTTGGTTAGCGCTAATGTTCACGTAAATGTGCTCGTAAAGTTAACGCGAGGTCTACCTTCCGGTTAGCAAAAATAACGTCCACATTAACAACGTTAAACACTCCGCCATATTGTTTTCAAGGCGATTGTTGTTATTATTAAAGTGAGGTTACTTTTATATATATTATGAAATGGCTGATTTATTGTATGATTATGATGACTTTGAAGATGAGTTACACGTTCTAAGGAATATAAGACTTCGAAGACCGAAGAGATACTTAGAACGAAAGAATGTCCTGGAATTTTATAACGATGAAGATTTTTTCTACGTTTTCGTCTAAACAAAAATACAATATTAGAAATTCTTGAAGTGTTTGAACACCAATTAGAAACACCTACTGACAGGTAAGCTAAATACGAGTGATTATCAGGAATTTTCTGTAGAATCAGGCATACGTTTTATGTTAGCCACCCATATCTCAAATGAATTGTTATACAACTTGTGATATTTATTTTCATGTATGTCCTAATGTTATTATTATTATTAACACCGCATCTTACTACCCGTTCAGGTTATACGCACTTACGCTAATGTGTAATGGTAGGGTGATTGTGAGATGAAATGGAGGACCTACAGTTTAACGTGGAATTCGAACCACGGTGGCGGCCTGGCATTCCCCACATTCACAAGATGTCTTGTCAGAGGTGAAGGAAGGGTTTGGTAATCAGATAAATCTGTGCCAGGGATATGACCTAATGGATCACCAACAGTTCCATAGACGTTGTAATGACTTGGTTATATTTTCTATGGTCAAGCTAGGCCAATCAAAAGCTTTGACACAAATCTAACGCTCCGAGAATGTTAACGCTAAGAACTAATGGAAGGCATCTATCCGTAATTTGACGCGCACATAAAAATAGTGTTGTAAAACGTAACGCTAAGTTTAACCAATGGTTATACTTTACAAACGGTTAAGTTACGAGGACTTTAACGTGACATTGTAAGATTGGGCCTAAAGGGCCAGTTTCATAGTCAAATTTAGTACGCCTCAAGTGCGGCGCTACACTAAGTATGTGACGACACCTACCTAAACCAGAATGGAATGGGCCAGTTTCCTATGCGAGAACGGCCCATTCCATTCGAGTTTAGGTAGGTGTCGTCTTGTATTTAGTGTAGCGCCGCGCTTGAGGCGAACTAAATTTGACTATGAAACTGGCTATAAATCAGATTTCACTGTTGGACGTAGCTCCAGGACCAATATTAAATCAATAATGTCACAATCAACAGTTTCATTTATCTATTATTAACTTTTATGCTTCAGTGACAGAGTGGTCTAAGGCGTCACTCTCGTGTAAGAATAGCCTCGGGAAGACTTGGGCTTGAATACCGATTGGGTCTACTGAGGGTGTTTTTTGCTAAATAGTTGTGTGATAACCCTCCACGGAAATGCTGGTAGATAACTTCTAAAATACTTCCTTCCTCATCCTTACCCTATTAGAGTAATTATCATATACGCGTCTAACCTGAACAAGTAATAAGACGCGATTAAAACACCTATCAATCTATGTTTTCAAAATTACTGATTACAAATACTTTTTGAAAACATAATTTTAGTAGGACTTTTAGTAAAATCATCAATAATGTAACCTCCATCGCTGGCCACATAGTCTAAGGATTCACTCTATCGATAGACTATATTACTGATGACAAGAAGATAAGGGATCAAATCCCGTTCGGTTGTTATGAGAGTGGTTTTTTTAGAGGGCTTTACACTCTCTACCACTAAAATTCGGGTACACTTCCTCTAAATTTGACTATCCTCATCCCTAGCTTAAAAGCATAGGTTGGTAAGCTTATATATTCTTATAATTTTATCAGGTAGTAAGATGTAATTCTAAAAAAATATAATAATGTAATGCATGTTTATGAATATTTATAAATAAAATATTCAGCTGTTATAAATTATTTTACCCAATGGGTTGGAATAGTCTTACCTCCTTCAATACACACACCAATGGGTATGCGGACAAAGGTATCTGGTTTGCTGATGATGAAGAGACCCGTGTTTGAATCCGGGCCGGATATTCTCGGGAGTTTTTTTCCTCAGTTGTTATCTTCTCTTTATCTTAACACAAAAATGAGGAAACAATTTATCTAAATTCCAACTTCTTCGTATTTACCCCTATAAATGTGAACATGTTGCTAGTCCCGATGGTTAATAAGATGCTGATTGTGGGGTAAGGGGTAGATGCGTGGGAAGAGAATGTTACCCCTCAGTAAAACAAACAGAACAACACGAATAACCAAGTAGTAGAGGGCCATGTTCCCCTAATGATCGCGAGCTAGGAACGGGACGTTCTCATCAGATGTCGTCAAGTACTACCATTGCCACAAGACATCTAGATATATAAATTAAGTTAATTCGACCGCCCCTGTCATCGCTGTCTCTATATTGGGATCGACAGCTGTCGGCCTACCATGTTCGAACCGACGGTGTAGAACACTTCTTGTTGTATGTTTTTGGTCCGAGAGACGATTCTCGTGTTTGATAATGACCGTTTGTCGAAGAGAGGAAACACGATCGATGTGCCCTCGCGTGTGTTAGAACACTACCGGTAGATGGAGTTGTTGTTGTTTTTTCGACCACATGGGTCTACTCAAAGGATCTCACTTCAGATAGTCCACCCTTTTGGGTCGAAGGATTAAAGTGTGATGTAAGGGAAAGCAAGTTAAGGCCAGTATTTTTATAGTATTTAAAGCAAAAATCAAATTGATGGTCAAAGTAAATATAACATTTCTTTTAGTCGGTATGTTTATTTAGTTTTCTACACATAGTATTACACCTATAAACATTTTTTTTTAAATATATGTCATGGGCATAGTTACATTTCATGAGAAACTTTTATGGAAAATAAGTTCTCATCGGATTCTAGGATGCTCCTGACTAGATTCCGAATTTTAATGACGTCACATTATTTTAAGGCCTACATCCCAAACAATACTCATGCGTGCATACATTCTTTTCATTATTCCCTGGTTGTAGAAAAGTATTTCTATGGGTCATTCTTTGGTAACTATTTTGTCATTTTAGGTAATATTTTTGCCACATTTTTGAAGCATTAATGTTGAATAAGTATACTTTATAATACTATCGATTTTTACAAACCCATGTATACTTAAATATTAATATTTACAAAAAACAGTTGTCGGAATAATAAGATAATGCAGGCAATGAACTTTGTATCCTCTTTGCTTGTAATATTATAAAATACACATTCCTGGCGAGATTGCAACTAAGCTGAGAGGGAGGGCTATGTTGGTAGGGAGTAATTATTACTTCTGAAGTATAGATTTGTAAATCAATATTGCATTTAGCATAGTTCAAGGGTTTATTGTTAAAGAATTTTGTCACATATATTATATGTTTTAGTTTCCATTTAGAAAGTGTTTGTTTTTATTAGTCCTGTGCATTCATTACGAGTTTTTCTCATATTTGTTGGGTTTTTTTAATTTGAAGTAATTTTTTAGAATCTTTATGTCATTTTAAAGGTACATTTTTGATCATTTTAGGTCATCAAGGTCCGTACTCTAATCATGGAAAATATATTAAAACTATTAATGTGTGCCAAATTAAAATAAATGGATCTTCTGAAGAAAGAATTTTTTATCTAATGTGTCAAAATAATTACATAAAAACTGCAGTTCACATTTACTTCCATCTCACCTTAAATACTCAAGACTTAGAATAGTCTGGTTTGATTCCCGGGCAGTATTAAAAAGCGATCAAACCGTGCTAAGCCAACCAGCTCTTGTTCAATTATCTAAGTTTTGTATGTGTATATATATATATATATGTGTGTGTGTGTGTGTGTGTGTGTCTGTGCGCTCGCGCACGCACGCATAATGTCTTACTTACAACCCATCCGGACTACCCCAATATTTACGTGGGGTAGAGATGAGTACGTAAAAAGGTAGAGAACATTCTTTCACCCGTTTTGAGCGTGAAGAGAAATTTGGAAATAATTTAGGGAAAACAGCCCTCAGTAAAACCGAACGGATTTTTAAGACTTTCGTCACGAACATCGTGATTTTTTTTAAAATAAATAATAAAACTAACTCCAACTCGGCGTTCGATTTTATATAATTTTTAAACTACTTTTTAAAGATTCAAATAAAACAATCCGGTCACTAAACCAGCTATGAGTATATTTTTACTCATTTATGAGAATTGTGTGATAGTATAAACGAATGTATTGAAGAATTTAGTTCATACTACCTACACATGTACTGTACGTTGCGTTTCTATATTAAAAGGCATGATTAATAGGTTAAGTGTAAATATTTTGCGTAGCAGCTGTGCAAGTAACGTATCCACTTTCTTTGTGTATTTCTTTTCCTTTTTTTTTAATTAGATAGAAACAGTTGGTTTATAAATTACCATTCGTAAATAGCAATTTAACACCATCACTCACGCAAAGACTAAATAGTCCAGGCTTATTTGCAAAGTAGGCCTAACCTTCTTCCCCCACCATTCCCTCCCTCCCTCTTCCCACACGACTTGTTAAAAGAAGTGTTATTGTTTTATGTAATTAGTTGGTAATTGATGGGATGCCTGTGAACGTGGTCTCACGCAAGTCCGTGAGAACTCCCCTCCCCAACCCCCCATTTTTTCACTCCACTGTCAGTACCTCCCTCCTCTGCCTCCAACCCCTTTGGTTTGTCTGTAATAAATATTCATCGGCATCCAGCTCCATTTGAAGGCTTGGCCCTGCCTAAACTGAGAGTCCCAAGGATGGGACATTCTTTTAACATCAGGTTGTTTAGACCAACGCCTTTAACCAAAGCATCTCGGCTGAAGTAAAGCATTTAACTATAGTATGTTTGATGAAGTAAAGTCTTAAATTATAGTATGTAGGGTGAAGAATGGCATTTAAACATAGCATGTTGGGTGAAGTAAAGCATTTAACTATAGTATGTATGATGAAGTAAAGGCTTAAATTATAGTATATAGGGTGAAGTAAAGCATTTAACTATAGTATGTTTGATGGAGTAAAGTCTTAAATTATAGTATATAGGGTGAAGTAAAGCATTTAACTATAGTATGTTTGATGGAGTAAAGCATTTAATTATAGTATATAGGGTGAAGTAAAGCATTTAACTATAGTATGTATGATGAAGTAAAGTCTTAAATTATAGTATATAGGGTGAAGTAAAGCATTTAAATATAGTATGTTTGATGGAGTAAAGCATTTAATTATAGTATATAGGGTGAAGTAAAGCATTTAGCTATAGTATGTTTGATGAATTAATGTCTTAAATTATATTATGTAGGGTGAAGTAAAGCATTTAACTATAGTATGTTTGATGAAGTAAAGTCTTAAATTATAGTATGTAGGGTGAAGAAAGGCATTTAACCATAGCATGTTGGGTGAAGTAAAGCATTTAACTATAGTATGTATGATGAAGTAAAGCCTTAAATTATAGTATATAGGGTGAAGTAAAGCATTTAGCTATAGTATGTTTGATGAAGTAAAGCCTTAAATAAAAGTATGTAGGGTGAAGTAAAGCATTTAACTTTAGTTTGTTTGATGAAGTAAAGCCTTAAATTATAGTATTTAGGATGAAGTAAAGCATTTAACCATAGCATGTTGGGTGAAGTAAAGCATTTAACTATAGTATGTTAGGTGAAGTAAAGCCTTCAGTTATTGCATGTTGGGGGAAGTAAAGCATTTAGCCATAGTATGTTGGGTGAAGTAAAAGCTTTACCTTTAATATATTTGACGAAGTAAAGCCTTTAATTATAGTATGAAGGGTGAAGTAAAGCTTTTAACCACAGTATGTTGGGTGAAGTAAATTGTTTAATTATAGTATGTATAGTGAAGTAAAGGCTTTAACTGTAGTATGTTGGATGAAATAAAGCCTTTAAATATAGTATTTAGTGAGAAGTAAAGTATTTAACCATAGTATGTTAGGTGAAGTAAAGCTTTTAATTATAACATGTTGGGAGAGGTAAAGCCTTTATGTACAGTATGCTTGATTAATAAAAGCATTTATCTTAAGTGTGTTGGATGAAGCAGATTAGCTAAGTTAGTGTGAACTCTAGCCTAGGAGCGAATATTACAATATTCCACGGTGTCGTGTATGTGAATATGGAAAAAAGACATGTTATAATTATAATAAGTAAAGCATTTAACTATAGTAAGTTTGGTAAATTAAAGCCTTTCTATATATAGGATTGGGTAAAGTAAAGCATTTATTTATAGGATGTTGGGTGAATTAAAAGCATTCCTCTAGAGTATATTTTTTGAAATAACGCCTTTTACAATGTATTATTTTAGAGTAATTTAGATTTTTGGCTATGTATGTATTTATGTATGTTAGGTGAAGTAAAGTCTTAAGCTACAGTATGGTATATTAGAGGAACTAACACCACCTATGAATTATTATTATTATTATTATTGTTGTTGAGGTAAAAAAAATCCCTATTACCATCTTAAGACCACATTAAGTTTTTATTTGTTTGTGCACCACGTCTTCCTACTACCTATCCGGGCATTAATTGGGTTTTTATGAGGAAGGTATAATCTAGAGAAAATGCAGCCCGTATTTGTGTGGAGGGAGAGTAATAAATAAGCACCTCAATACAACCTTTCGGGATCCGAACTCTGATCTTTGTGTCATCGTAAAGCCAGACTATATGAGAGTGACGCATTTATCCTAGTGTCTCACCGGTACGGGTTATTAGAACTAGACTATACCAAAATGTTATAGTTCAACTCACGTTTTTTTTAATTCACACTTCCAGGAATGTTATATATCTTCCATCGTTGTATTTCTATTCTTATTTGATAACTCACGGTTAGTATAAGCTTTGCTTACCTTTAAACAGACGGTACCCTGTTGAGCCACCCATCAAACAAACTCGACAAAATGTTGAGAAACCGGAGAGAAAATTGTTCTATTTACCTTTCCTGAGTGAGAAAAAAAAGTTTATACATTTATGCGTTGGACTGGAACTCAGGTTTGTCAGGCTTTTACATCTGAGTGGAAATATGACATTTTTCTTTCACCATCCTTAATAGAATGAAGTTACCTCCCCTTATTTGAGAAAGAGACGATGGCAAGAACCACCTTTCTGTCGTAGGAGCTGTGAAATCGAGTTTATTTCTGTGATATCCTCTATCGTATTTTTAATCCATGAGTCAGTGCCTTTAAAGGTCCTTGCTTCGATTATAGAAGATTTCTAAAATATATATATAAATTTGTTTAAAGGAGCGTTCTTTTACCCATTTAAAAAGGAAGGTTTTGATGGGGGGAGGAGGGGTTATTTTTATTTTTACACCACATCTTACTACCAGTCTGGACTATTTGCACTTTTAATTACAATAATGAGGTATATAATATGAGGAAGATGGAGTTTAGTTTTAAAAAAGAAATATATTTCAGTGTATGCCTAAGTGAAGATAGTAATTATTAATAAATATTAATTAATATTTATGTTTTGAATCTACGATATGAATATTGGCGGGTATGAGTAGGCAAGAGAGAAACACAGTAGAAACATAGTTTTATTGTGTTTTATTTATCCAAAGAAATTTTAATATTTCATTTTATTGGATTCTAAGGGGGGGGGGGTGAAACTTTGAAATGTTGGAGTTGAAACTGAAGGGCAAATATAATTCGCTTCGATTTCAACTTCGCATCTTCGAAGCATTTCAAAGCATGGATAAAGCTTTGATTCATGACTAACATGTTTGGAATATCTCAATAATACGACATAGTTATACGTATTCTAATTTGTAGAAAGGTTACTAAGCAGAATTTTAACACCTATTTAGTTGCGGTGGAACCGAGGGCAGGAGGCACTACCCCACCTGGAGACAATATACGTATTCTAATTTGTAGAAAGGTTACTAAGCAGAATTTTAACACCTATTTAGTTGCGGTGGAACCGGGGGCAGGAGGCACTACCCCACCTGGAGACAATGTTCCCCACCAGGAATAAATCTGCCTTCCTCAAGATTTATTGCAATTCCTTCTTAAATTATAGAGTATAATACAATTAAAAACAAACTCCAAAAAGCTTTTAGAGGCACTTAATTTTCCAAAAACCTCCAGGGTAGGACCACTTTAAATATATTCTAAGGTAATTCAAATTTCAAACTCTTCCTGGAGGGATATCACTCCACATAGTTTCAACAGGCATCCAATCATAAAACATTTGTCCAGTGAAATCCGACAAATCCGCTCTGGCTTGGGAGTAAAGGCCCCTCAAAATTAATTTTTCAGTAATGTCAATCCCCCCAAGTGTCCCACCTCCCCACCGTCCAACACAAGTAAGATTTTCCCAAACCTGCACTTACTAGGGACTAAACGACTAACGTATGAGTTATAACGTAAGCAAAGATACACTCAGTTATATCAGCATAAAATAATATGTCGTTTTTTTCTTCCTCTAAACCTTTCTCTTTACTTATGTGCATTAATGGATGATTTAAAAATTAAAATTAGTGTTACCTTACCTGCTTCAGTGGACGAATAGTCTTAAGCGTCATCCTCGTGTTGGACTGGTCTGCTGATGACAGGGAAATCGGAGCTCGAATCCAAGTTGAGTCTCCTGAGTATTATTTTTTTAATAAATAGCTTCACACTTTTCTTTTACGTAAATGCGAGTATATTACCTCTAAAATGCTTCCTTCCTCATCCTTACCCCATTAGATTAGCTATAATATATGTATATATCCTGAACAGGTAGTAAGACGTAGTGATAAAGAGAAAAAAAAAGGGTTATATGAAAATAATAAAAATCTTAAATTGGACTTCGACTTGCATGTTTCAAAATTCGCTTCGACTTCGCTTCACATTTAAAGGGTGGACTTTGCTAACCCTTATTATACTATCACTTTAAATTAATAAATATCTGTGGGAATGAGGGAGGAAGAGTAATCCCACCAATATATTCCTTACTTAGGCCATACAACTTGTAAGATGGCGCCACTGAACATTGCAAAGAGCTTGTTTGAAGAGGTTTTCAGATGACCATAACTTGCAATTTTGCTCTCCTACCGAACCATGCTCATTTCTTGATGTGTATACAAAGAGAAGGTGACCACCATGTTTCATGGTTATTATTTGACAAGTTAAAGAGGTTGTGTGGGCTTCCCCACCCCCTTTCCCTTGCCACTTCTCTTCATAAGTGTCTTGTGTTGGTTTTTAGCACCTCAAGTGTTACGTCTTTTCCTTCCTCTAGCCAAAAAAGAATAAGATTTCCATAACTTATCATTTTGTGTGTGTTTGGGGGTGATGGTTGGAAGGATTGTGGGGGAGGGGGCTGAAGAGACCTCCTGCTGTGTTAGGGTTGGCTGCACCTTATAAGGGGAAAATTGTGACGGGCATCATACTTTTGGATTGGGGGCGTACATTTTTGATTTACTTCACTATAGGGTGTTTTGCCTTGTCTCCCATTATTTTAAAGTATCGTTATTTATTTTTTAAAAAGGTTGTCAAACCATAACTCAACTTTATTTCAGAGATAAAAATAGTGTAAAATATGTTTAATTATATTTTTAACGTCCTAGTCAATTTTTTTTAATGTGGATTGCCCGAACGGGTAGTAAGACGTGATGCACAGTTTATTTTTAAAATATATTGTAAGATAAATTGTATTGCTTGTTTGTTAATGTTCAATCTGAACATCATCCATCACCTCATCGGTGGTCACGCAGAATTAGACGTCAAGCTCGGAATTGACTGGATCGCCGGTGTTGTGTAAGTCCACTATCAAAACTCAGATGTAATAGGAATGGTCTTTCCACTTGTAATGTATTACTGTGGCTTTCCTAACCCCTCTCTGTAATAAACATGAAAAACAAAACAAATTTTACAAAGAAAAAACAAATTATAATAGCTGGAAGGTTGTTAGCAAATTTGGGACATTTAAATGCAAGTTTGAAATAATAGGACCGCGCTTTAGTGTACGAATGGTCAAAGGCGTCACTCTCATGTTAGGCTGGCCTGCTGATAACGGGGTTATCGGGGTTTGGATCTTAAACGGGTCAACTGAGGGTGGTTTTTCTAAATGGTTTTCCACTCTTCTTTCCACGCAAATGAGGGTAGATTACATCTAAAATGCTTCCTTTCTCATCTCCAGCTCATTAGAGTAATCATATTTGTGTATAAACTGAACAGTTAGTAGAACGTGATGGAAAAAAAAGGCATTTTACAGAACGAAAAAGTCGGTGACCTGGCGGTCTAGGGGTAAGGTGTCAGGCTTCTGTGCTGGGGGTCCAGGGTTCAATCCTCGGTCCCGGCACAGATTTATCTGATTACCAAACCCTTCCTTCACCTCTGATAAGATATATTGTGAATGTGGGGAATGCCAGGCCTCCACCGTGGTTCGAATTCCACATTAAACTGTAGGTCCTTCATTTCATCTCACAATCACCCTACCATTACACATTAGCCTAAGTGCGTAAAAACCGAATAGGTAGTAAGACGCGGTGCTAATAATAATACAGAACGAAAAAATCTACTGAAGAAGTAATAACGTTGATTTGATTTGAACACGTGTAAAATACTATTCCTCCACCCCCTTTTACAATGAAACATTGGTTTTTTTAACGTATCCTATTATAAAGACAAACTATATTTCACACTAGTAGATTTTATAAAAACTACATTCTATTTCCTTCTACTTTAATCGAAGTTATCTGGAAGCATGAGAACTCCTGGACATTCTAAAAAAAACAAGGGTATTTGCATGGCAAAAAAATAGTGGCCACCCTGTTAATAAATACATAAAACATTAATGCTCTCCAGTGTGTTATATTCTAACCCTGCACCTACTTGTGATAGAGTAACGCCTTTCCTAGCTTGTTAGCTTCTAACTCATACTGATTTACTTTATGGCATTATGATGTCGAAAGTTCATTGCTGCACTTATAAAAGTACGCTGCATATTCCGATCTGTAACAAGTTCTATCCAGTCCACCTCATTACACCCTATCTCCAATAGCGTACGCAGGATTGTGAGGTAGGGGGGGCTAAAGGGGGTTTGGGAGTAAGTACCCCCGAACCACCGGAGGCGATTTTTTGTTCCCATTATATACACCTAAAAGCGTTTTTATTAGGGGTTTTTATTGGTACTTGTTAACGTGATCATTTATATTTTCACTATTATAAATAAGATAATCTAACAAAAAAAACAAAAAAATAAATAGGCCTAAATTAAAGTTGGCTTAACCGTCACAAAAAATCACCGATTATTTATGATCGGTAAATGTGCGTAGAAAAGAGAAAAACTGTTGAGTGTTGTAAACAATAACCTTACGAAGAAACACTGGCACTGAAAGAGAGGTAAGCGGTTAATCCTTCTGACCAAAGAATAATATTTTCAAAGTGTGAAGATGTCCCACTTCCATTCCATGAAATATAGTCCACTCCTATGAAATTAATACAGCTGGTCATTTATATAGAGACTATTTCTGATCGCCTGATTTTTCTTTGCTTACAATGTTTAACTGGTCATACCCCTTCCGCCCCCACCCCTACAATTTTATTTTCTCTTCGGATCTGTATGGATCTCGGGGAATCGCTAAACTACAGTATGGAGGGCTTGAGCCCCCTCAAGTTGACCTATCTCCCTCAGGTCCATTCTTACCTTATCCTCCCACCTGTCTAGTTCCTCCCGATCACCTCTTCCCATTGTGTTTGCCAGTTAACATCCTGAACACGGTTCTAGATTCTACCATTCTGTATATCCTGCCCAACATAATCTACGAGACTTGACTATCCTAACAATGTAATCTGAAGAATACATAGTGTGCAACTAATCATTATGTAACCACCTCCTCTCACCAGTAACCTCATACCTTTTTGGACCAAATTAATTCCTAAGCACTTTGTTTTCAAACACCATAAATTGTTTTTTCTCTATTTTTATTAATCATATAGATTACAAAATATATTATGTCGAAATATCAATCTCGAAACGAACAGAAAAACAGTCCGCAAAATTGTCATAGTAGGTTAACTCAAACCAGGACATGGATGAAAATTCTCATCCGGAAATTTTACGTTTTAATATCAATTTACTAATGGACTAATTTGTAAGGGGAAGGGATGAGGAAGATAGTTTAGAATAAGTACACCCACATTTACGCGGAAAGAGGGCAGGAAAATCAGCGTTTTAAATCCCATGTGTAAAATTACCCTCTATCGTACCCAGCTGAGATTTGAACCGTGACCTCCTACTCAATGGCAATCCACTCCACTGTGATCTTGAAGCCTTGGACAAATCGAAGCGAGAAGGAAGGAAACTTCTTGCAGTAGTGACGGCGAGACAGTTTTTTTTCATGAGTCCGCTGGAACGGGTGTTGTGGTTTTCGACGGAGTTCTATGGTCCAAAATACTGCCGGTTATTTATTATTGGTCATCTAAATAAATAGACGAAGAAAAAGAGACAAGTCTTGAGTTCTTGCGGCGCACATGGCCGGTTTCTCGCCAAATGCGGTCCAATACGGTGCGCGTACAGGCTCCGGCAAGATGCAAGCGTAGAGAATAGTTCTGCGAATCTAGACAGAAGCGTGGAGGGGGAACGGAACTGTTGAACCCATCTCGCGGGCGATTAACAGGGAAATTAGATATAAGCTTACGCTCAAATCAGAATTGGGGCAGTTCAATAATCGTTAGTTTTTTTTTCAGTTAAAAGTAATTATGTATTTCTTTCAAATTTAATTATTTTATTTAAAAAACATTCTAAAATGGTTCTATTGGTCTTAGCTCAACTGTTTTCTAGAGTATAAAACAGAAAACTGCACTATAGTAATATGTGACGCCTGGTTCGAGCTATGTGTGATCCAGAGGATGAGACAAGCTCATAATGGAGTGGTTTTTTTAAAAGCACCACGTCTTACTACCCGTTCGGGTTATGCACGTATGTAATAATTACTCTAGTGGTTTTAGGGATTAAGAAGGTTGTATTTATAGGAAGTGTATCTGCATTTCCATGTAGGGAGAGTGGAAAATTTTTTGGAGAAACCACCATCAGTACACACGACCGAGGTTCAAACCTCGATCTCCTCAGTCTTCGGTATTCTAGTCTACCATGAGAGTAGCGCCTTGGACCACGCGGCCACCGAAGTAATGACATGTTATATCACCGCGTCTTACTACCTTTTCGGGCTATACGCATATATGATAATTATGCTAATGAGGTAGGGCTGAATAAAAAAAGCATTTTAGATGTAGTCAACTCGTATTTGCGTGGGAGGAGAGTGGGAAACAATTTAGGATGACCACACTCAGTAGACCCGACCAAAATTAGAGCCCCGATTTCCCCGTCATCACCAGGTCAGTTTAACACAAGAGTGACGCCTAAGACAATTCGGGCCCTGAGGTGGGCTATATGAGAGTCTAGACGATATAGGGCTAAAAGTAAAGTACTGTCAAATGTAAATGAGCCTAAATGTGCCTAGATTTGAACCTTCCAGCAAAATTTCTGTCTTCAGCTGGGTACACAGTTTTATTTCCCATACATTGCGGCGTCTCTTTTTTTCATTCCATCATGCATTACTACCCGTCTGGCATACCCGCATTTAAGTTAATTAATTAGATATAGATCATGGAGTTGGATATTTAGAGGAAATGTTCCTATAATTACGTGAAGGGAGGGGGGGGGGGTGTGATCCCCGAAACTTCTTTCACACTCAAACTAAATTAGACTAGTCTGATATTTCATCCGCGTGCCCGTAGATGCAGGTGGATTTATATAATTAAGGTGGGGATGTTAGGGGGCGCGAGAAAAGGCCGTAGTTTTTGAATCAAATTACTTTGCCTATATAAATAAAAATTCCTCCAATAGAAACATAGAATTCAATTTTCTTCACATGGTGATATCAACATTTCTTGAATGTCTGTCGAGGGTGTCTTGGGATTTAATAACAATTTTTCCTCTTCACTTAAAAAGTGTGTCATCTAATTCCACAATGATCATGACAGATTTCAAGAACTGTCGATATCACTAGGTGAAGAAAATAGAGCTCTATGTCTCTATTGAAGCAATATTTTTTTTATTTATGCAAAAAAAGTTTTGCTATGAAAACTGCAAAAACAATTGCCTTAACTCGCGTTCCCTACATCCCCAACTTAAATGAAACGATTTAAATGATAGTTGATAGCCGTTACGGGGGCCGATTGGTCACTTTCGGCTACCAATGACGCGGAGCTCAGGGTTCAAATCTTTGTTGGGTGCACTGAGGGTATTTTTTCTTCAATTATCCCTACCACATCAGCGCAATTAGTATATAATTATGCCTAACCCGAACGAGTATTGAGACGCGGTGAGAAATAAAGAAATAAGATAGTTGTTCTAGACAAGGCTCGAAGCCCTGTCAAGCGTACGTTTTTAGAGATATCATAACAATTACTGTTTTGGTAGGGTTGGTGACTGGTATTTATCTTAAACTGTATCACCTTGGGTAAAAACATTTTCTGAACCGTATATTTAAATAGTTTAAAATTCAACGTAGATATTAATATTAATTAACTAAATGAGAATATTTCTGGTCGACATAGTTTTTTTATCCACGCCATTGCACCAACAATTTTTTTTTTGACCACATAAATGATTTCGATGGTTCGTTAATTCCGCCTGGATCAATATGATAACATTCCGGATGGTGAGAGCGAGAGAGAGAAAGAAAGAGAGAAAAAAAACTTTGCCAGACGAGGCGATGACGTCGCTTTGGTGGGTGAAAAAAATAAATCAAGCAACTATTCGGACGTCCGTCACGATTTGCTTTGGGTCATGCACGAGCGACATATCGGAACGATCTTATTGGTCAGCTCTTCTTATGGTGGTTGTAATCATTTCTTACCGACCGAGGCTTCTTCGGAGATTCTAAATGTCAGAACATGCCATCAACTGTTTTTTGTTATATGCTAGCATCACACCACGTCTTACCCGACTGGTCTATTCGCATATTTACACTAGCGGCTAGAGGAGGAGGAAGGTAGAATCTATAGGAGTTGTGGCCACCTTTATATGGAGTAGGAGAGTATAAAACGTTTAGGGAAAAACGTAAAAATACATCCGGCCAAGATTGAAACCCCAGCCTCCCTGACATTGGCATACCAGATCAGATTAGACTGACGCCTGACCGGTTCCGGTAGCAGATTTTGTTGATTTTTTTTCTCTCTCCATTTTTAGTGCATTCAACAAGAGGGTTAGTAATTATTTTTTAGTATTTTATCCTACTACCCGTTCGGGTTATATGCCTATATAAGAATACTAATTCCAATAATGTTTTAGGGATGAGACCCGCCTCGGTGGCGTGGTTAGTTAACGCGATAGTTTCGTGTTGAGCTAGACTGCCGAGGATGGGAAGATCGAAGTTCGAATCTCACTCAGGTGGACTGCGGGTGGGTTTTCATAAATGGTTTTCAACTCTACCTCCATGCAAATCCGGGTTCATTTCCTATATATTCAACCTTCCCAATTCTTATCCCATTAGCGTAATTAGTACTTAAGAGTATGACCCGAGCCGGTAGTAAGACGTGGTGCTAAGTATAATTGTTAGGGATGAGGAAGGTTTAATTTAAAGAAAGTGTACTCAAATTTGGCGAGAGGGAGAGTGGAAAACCATTTTTGGGAAAACTACCTTCAGTACACCCAACTGGGACCTAACCCTGATCTCCCCATGTTCGTAATTCTAGTCTATTGCGAAAGTAACGCCTTAGGCCATGCAGCCAATGAAGTGGGTGTTAACTACTTAATTCCCCACTTTGGTGGCCACATGGTCTAAGGTGTACAGACCCAACCCTCGGCCTCCGAGTTCGTTCTGTGTGGACCTGCAGATTAAATTGCAAAAAAAAAACTAATTAGGTTCTTGGAGTTGTCGTAAGTGCTCGCTAATTTCTATGAAATTTCCAAAATTATAGGTATGTTACTTGTGTGATTTAAGTATTTGCTAAAAATAAATAATAAAGGTAGGATGGAAGGGAACGCGAGAAAAGGCCAGTGTTTTTGAAGTTTTTATGATAACACTTTTTTTTTGTCAAAATAAATAAAATATTGCTCCAGTACAAAAATAGAGTTTAATCTTCTTCATATGGTGACCTTTATAAAAACGGCAAAAGCACTGACTTTTTCTAGAGTCCCCTTCCACCCCACTTGGTGTTTTATTACATCTGGGTATTAGGTCCTATAAATTTAATGTATAGCCTCCAGCCAGTTCACCAAATACTTATGCGACCCTCAGCTGGGCAACGGTTGGACATCCCTGTTCTAAGGCTTTATTCTTGCTCTAAGCTAGACTCTCGGTGACGGTGATATCGGGGTTAGAATCCCGGTCGAGTATTCAGAAGGAGTTTCTTCCTGGTTGGATTTCCACTTTCCCTCCACGTAAATGCGGATACACTTACTCTATATGCAACCTTCCTTGTCCCTAACATATTAGCGTGATTAGTTATTTTGCGTATAGCCTGAACGGGTAGTAATAATAATATTTAGCAACGCGTCTTACTACCTGTTCGGGCTATACGTCTATGTACTAATTACACTAATGGCCTAATGGGTTAAGGATTAGGAAGGTTTAATATAGAGGAAGTGGATCCACATTTGCGTGAAGGTAGAGTGGAAAACCATTTAGGAAAAACCCACGCTCAGTGCACCTGACCGTGATCGAATCCCTATCTCACCATCTTCGGTGGTCTATTCCAACACGAGATTAGCGCGTTAGACTACGCGGCCACCGAAGCTGGTAACTACTTTATTCTTGGGATAGAAATGACGAGGGTAATACACAGGTAAGTGCAATATTATTCTCGTGGAAAGATGACGGTAACACCACAGGGGTTAAACACATGTGGAAAAACTACCCATAGTACTAACCAGCCGAGATTGGAACCCTGGCCTAATCATCACCGGTAATCTAGTTTATTGCTGTCCCAACGTCTTATACTGTTCGACAATTGATGTGGCGGTCACGTGAATTGGCATATTTTATTTTGTAAAATACGGATTGACGTGTTTCCGGTTCATGTGTGAGTGGATATTGAGGGAGTAGTAAGAGTTGAGCGCACCGTTTTCAACACCTATGACGTATGTGACAGGTAATAAGCACTGCTCGCAGTTGGTGAAATCGCTTACAACGAAACGAAGTCGTAAATCCTTAAGAGCTACTCAAAAGTTATGACCTTAAAGAATATCGAGGATATAAAGGAGTTTTAAGTGATGCTGCATTTGTGTGTTGGTCTGTTTGGGGGGCGGGGGGGGGGGGCGGATGGCTGTAAGGGGGTAAATTTATTGTTGTTCATTAACTGTGGGGTGATTATCTCCTATTCCTTAAGATCTCAGGCTCTGACACAAACTCTCAACGCGAGCGTTAATCTCACTGTGAGAGTAATCGTTGTTCATCTCTTTCGGCTAAGTGGGAAAAATGATTTATCTCCTTTTTTTCTTCTTTTTTTTAATCCTTATGTTCAAATCATGGATTATTAACAACTTATTAAAATGGGGTAGGGAGTAAGAGGGTGACTTTGAATTAATGCACCCGAATTAGATTAGGGAAAGGATGGACTGTAAGACGAAAGAAATAAAACAATATTTAGATCACAAATACTAAATAATTATATAAAAATGATGTATTAAAGAAGGACCTTTTTATTTTAATAATTTCTTTTTAATGTCACACCCCATTTATATTTGGTTGAAAATATAGTAGCTGTCACTTAAGGGATTTGTATTCCTGTTGAGATTTTTTTTTCTCTAAAATTACAAACACCCTTGCTCTGATTAAAATAAGCCCCAATAACAAAACCATAGCATATAAATATGTTTTTTTTACAAAGTTCTTGTATTAATATATATAAATAGGTAAATAAAATAATGGGGTTTTTTTTCGAAATTATATTTGGCGGAGTCATGAGATTTTACAAACTTTACGCTTCTCATTTTATTTTATTTTATTTTATTTTATTTTAGTTCAAATCCATTACAAAAATCATACTAAATTTGATACGTTTAACTAAACGCGCTTTGTAATTTTTAAAATTCAAACATGCCTAAATATTTGTCTGTTTTTTGTGCATTTTTGAAGGCAACAGCTTGACCCTTGATGGCTCTGAATAAACAATAAACCGGAAGTTTCCTGGTGGTTGGCGGCCTTCCATGGCTCTCTCATTAACTTGGTGTCATTGCTATTAAGATAATCATCCAACGTGACATTTTGCGCGTGTCCCATAGTCAACCGAGTTCCAAACAGGACCACCCGTTGTTTATTGTAATTATCAACGCTGCCACCTTCAATCAGGATTACAAACGTGCCGCAGATAAACTTCCCCTCGCCTTGCTTGGGAAGCGTCAGTGTTCCAGCGATTTATTTAGTTACTTCTGTTCACAGAGGGCTTTTTTAACAAAGAAAATAATCTATTCTCAGAGGTGTAAAACAGAAAGGGAGGGATGTCATTTAAATAAATAACATGTATGTTTTGAGTGCCCTTTGAAAGTGGTTTGATTTTACTGAACAAGTTAAATGATTTGGTAGCTATAAAAAGGTGCATGCTAATATTAGTTGAAACCGTTATGTGGAGGGCATGGTTCAAATACCAGTCGAGTGTAGCCTACTGAGGTAATTTGGATGCTTTAAGGAAATGGTTTCCCACTCTCCTCACACATTCTACCTTTCTCATCCTCAATCTCATTAGTGTAATTAAATGTGATTAGACCAGGCAGCTAGTAAGACCCAGTTTAGAGAGAGAAAATATTTTGTAGAGATGGGACATTAAATTTTTAATTAATTATATATTATACAAGATAAAGACTAGACAAAAAAAAAAGCATTTTAAAATTAAATTTTTAGCATATTAGATTTTTTAAATCTCATTTTATAGCAGATTAGTTTTAATAAAATAGTATTTTGTAGTATCTTAATCTTTTAAATAACAAAGGGAAGGCAGGGGAAGGGGATTAATTAAAGATAAAAATAAACTTTTAGGTGAAGCAGAAGATTGAAATTGATTGAAATATGCCAGGAATGTAGAGGGATTACTTCAATAACAAAATAAGCGTTAAATATTTACTATTTAGAAAAAGAGCTGGTGAAATTAAGGGTTTCGATATTCGCTAAATAAAAATAGTAAATTACTTTTCGGTGTGTTTGAAGACTGTACACATGAATTGTGGAATAACTCTTACGAGCTCGGTAATAACCTTACACGAACTGGGGGGGTAAAAATTAAATTCATAATGACTCTGTTCAAAAGGGAACATGCAGGTTAGGTTACGTTAGGCTAGGTTAGGTTAGGTCAGCGATTCCCAAACTTTATTGACTCGCGAACCCCTTTCACAAACATCTGATCTGCATGAATTCCTGGTATCTATAGCCACTCATTTAATTTATACCTAATTTTTATTAAATTTAGTTATTAATTGTAATCAAAATGTTTAATAACTTTAAATTAACCTACTATAGCTCGGTAGGTATTTGGGGAAAACCTACCAAATATAATGAAGTGATATTGAAACTACTTAAGTAAGAGTTCAAATAATTATACATTTTTATTAGAAATTAAAAGTGAAATTAAATAAGCAAAGTACTGTAGTAACATTTTCTTATCTTTACTGTCACAATATTATCACATTTAACATGTTTTTTTAAAATGGTACTGGAAATTGCTACTTGGACATAACTGAAATAACCTCCTTTAGTCACAAAATTCCATGCCGATTTAAAATTCAAAATTGTAAACCAGTTTTAACAGCTACTCACCTCTTCACGTGACTTAGTGAGAAGGATGCTCTCGCTTTGGATGGCACAGAGCTTCAAAGTCAGGAACCACAAACGATAAATAAAGTATCAAGTCACTTTCAGTATTGAGCCTGTATCTGTATTTAGTTTTTAAATAGGTTTAAAGAAAATGTTTCTCGCTCAAATACGTAGAAGAAAATGGTAACAAAGCTGTAATAGCTTTATTCTCTAACAATGAGAACTTCTCCTTTAAACGTAACCAGTAACTAATTAATGACAAAGATTTATTTATCGCTTTTCTTTAATTAAAATCAGTGGAAATTTCAAGGAGTTGCTCTTTTTCCCTCACGCTTAATGTGAAGGATTTCAAAACTGCTGTCTCTTACAAAGGATTGCGAATCCAGTTGTTATTATTGGACATGGCTGGAAAATATTCTCTGAAGGTATTTTCCAAGTCCCTTCAAGTGTTCAATAATCACGATATTTACATTATCGTCCAAAGAAAGCTGATTTTCTAACATGAGGTCGTGAGCGGTATCAAAGCACTCCGTTTGATTGCTAACTAAACACGTTTCCCAAAACTTTTTTTTACAAACGACTCGATAGGTCTTGCATAAAAAACACGTTAATATTTGACCCCTGAAAAAAAAGGTTTAAACGGTTCATTTTTGAGAAAATGTCTTACACAAATAGCCCAAAGCCTTGAGCCACATTTGAGCTTGCATGCACTTTGCTTTGTGAAAGGGATGGTTGGTAATAAAAACAAAAACTTAGTGTTTACGTTTAAACAATCTTGTAGGAGTTCTAGCTCGAGATAACCATCTGACTTTAGTGTAAGACGATAAACAGGTGTAATTGCATCCCCTTTGTTCACAAAGTGCTGCAAAATTCCGCCATTACAGAAATATTTTGGCGAGCACCTTGGAAGATTTCGCGAACCTTCAGGGGGTTCGAGAATCACATTTTGGGAACAGCTGGGTTAGATTATGTTAAGTTAGGCTAAATTAGGTTAGGTTGGGCTAGGCTAGGTTAGGTTTTAGTTGTTAGAAGTTAAATGGGATTACAGGCTGTTCCGCAATTCATGTGGCCCGGTTGACAGGTATATCTTATTCCGCAATTCGAGTGGGCCATAATTGAATGTTTGCTGACAGGTATATCTTATTCCACAATTCGAGTGGGCCATAATTGAATGTTTTCTGACAGGTATATTTTATTACACAATTCGAGTGCACCCGTTGAAAGTTGAAACTTCATAATCCCCCTCTCTCACCTCCCACTCCCCCTATTCCCACGGGCTTAGTGGTGGTGGCTTAACCCATTTAATTTATTGCGGGGGTTTTTCTATCTTATTTTTACTCTAATACAGGTATATTTCCCTGAATTTATTCTTCTCATCACTACTCAGATTAAACCGTTGATAGTTAGTTCTATGTTAAATTTAAAAATAATCCATTTCAGGTAAATCTTGGTTTAGTTCTTTTCGCTCCTTTAACAATTATCTCATCTTATCCGAAAATCATCTTGCGGGAAGAGAATCCTTAAGGATAAAAAGGAAATAAGCAAATATATCAGCAACAAATAATCGTCCTTAATCAGCTAAAGTTTTTTATTGTTTTTTCTATTGATCTATTTTCTTGAAAACGTCTTTATTTTTGAAAAGTATATGTTGACTATTACAAACAAGAATCAAATATCCAAAGCTATTATTTATGCTTTTAGTGAGGATTACTCAATCATAATCTGAAAATTGAAAAATTGACACCTGGACACGGGAATCGAACCCAAACCAAAGGTCCCGGTTTCGATTCCCGTGTTCAGGTGTCATTTTTCCCAATTTTCAGAATATATTACAAACAAGCTTAAACCTTTTCTTATTTTAATTTGAGCCTTAAAAAAACTTTTATTCTGACCTTGGGCACATATTGAGGTTATGTCTGAATTAGCTTTCGACAGCCACTCTTGACATTTTCATTTGTCGCGTGTTACTTGGGAAAGCAAGCTTGTTAGCAATATCTTAATGTCACGTGATCCCGCCCCCCCCCCCTTTCCTGACCCATGATCTTGTTTTCAACAGCCAGCTGCCTTTGTCACACACTTTGGTGACCAAGATATTACAGTATGTCTGCCGACATGTGCAAGCAATTCCATGACAACGTTGGCACGCCTTCCTTCTTTTTTCCCTCCCCTAGCCAGTTAGTTGCCAGCAATGCTGTCTGTCTCTTCGAAAGCAGCTTCGCATGTGTATTACATGACATTTTTATGCATCTTTTCGTGTAATTAAAGTGACCCGAGTCTGGTCGGTATGCGTACCGACCAAGGCGTCAGTCTCGTCTCCTCTGATTTACCGGTGACGGCGAGAAGGTTGAGGTTCGAGTCCCTGCCTGGTGTACTGAGCTGCATGTTTCTTAATAAATAGTTTAGGACTACCACTCTCCCTCTTCGCAAATTTAGGTGCGTTTCCTAAAATTCCTAATTTTATCATCATTCATCATCATGGTTAGGCGTATAGTCCAAGCAGGTATTAGAACGTTGTAGTAAAAAAAAATTTTGGAATAATTGCTTTATTGGTATGTTGATAATAGGCGTGTTTTCGCGGTTTACCTGGTATCGATATTATCGAAATGTTTATGACCGAGACGATGCCAGAGCTCAGTTTGGTAACGCTTTACTTGACCAGACTCAACAGTATGGTTACGACCAATAAACCGAGAATTTGTGCACCAATTTCAAAACAGCATCACTTCTTATGTTAGATTTAAACGAGTATAGCTTCGTAGTCAATGGATTTTAAGTGTTTGTACATTAAAATTGACAGCAATCACTAATTAAAAATACATGGCAGTAAGTAGGTACGTATAAACGGTTAGTTATGGATAAAAGAGATTAGTACTATATGATCTAGGCCTATTTAATATTACATGCGTACTTTATGTTTTCTTAAAGTAATTTTTGGGAAGAGATGTTTATCTTGACAGGTTGTGTAAATATTAGGAATAGTCAAAATAAGAACCAATCTAACTAAGAATAAAATTAAATAGCATATCTTCCATCTATTTCCAGTAGATACATGTAATAGGATTACATAACTTAATCTACCAGCTGTTAGATATACTAACCCCAAACGTAATTTTTGTTTAAAGAAAACGTCTCAAAATCGTGTTCGCATTCCATCTTGGTCAGAACCACTTGGTCGTAAACCCTTGATACCAAGACGTAACCAATTCAATCGTGAAAACTCGACAATGTGTGTAAACTCCTATTCATTAAAAATGCTAATCCATACAGCGGATTAAATGTGTAATTTTGAAATCATGGTATTATAGCACATACGTACTATTCATTAATTAAATCCACGCTAGGTTTTTACAAGTTCCCACTGACAACCTATGAAGTAAAAGTATGGAGATTTCTCAGATATGAAATACCGACAGTAAAATCTTATAGGCCTATAGCTTTGTTTAAGATGTTGTAACCGTCTTATAAAATCCGTTTATTTTAAATCACTCACCCTCTAGACTTCACAATAGTTTACCAACACTAAGAGGATGGAAAACCCACCGTGAAAATCGCTTGTGATTGGGAGGATAAGCAGTGTAACCGACCAGAATTCGAACCCCGACCTCTACGTGATGGAGAGCAAATTTAAGGCGAGTCTAGAGACGGTGAACATTCTTGTACAATGGTTCAAGAGCCATAAAATGTATCGCCGATATTTTAATTCCCCCCTTTTTTTAAATATAAGACCCATTAGTTAATTACTTAGTGCTGGCGGTGGGAAAGGGGCTATAAAAAGAGTGTCATTTTGTAAATGGGGGCGCGATGGAAAATACGGAGGGGGTGGAGGATATTTGGGTTGGTGTTACACGAAATTATTATTTATGTGATAAAATAGAATGTGTACAGTTCTAGTTTGATATTTCAACCTTTAAACACAGTCTAAGGGTCAGTTTCATAGTCAGACTTACTGCTGCGCTACACCAACACAAAACGACACACCTAACTAGATGACCGGTCTCTTGGTCTAGTGGCCCTTGGGTACTGAGCTCCTGAGGTCCTGGGCTCGATTCCCGATGGTATCAAAGGTATTTTTCCTGAAAAGGGGGACTACCTCTGGTCACCATTGCCTGGTTGATTAGACTAAAGCTAGGTTTAAGATTTCCACTTGCTCCACACCTTCATAATCCCTATCATTACGTCATCTCATTGTGGGTATGACGTGTAGACAACCCCCAAAGTAGGTCCTGGGAAAGATATGTTCCCATAAAATTATTAAAAGTCTATATACAATACAGTCAAATATGCCATATGCTAAAAAAAACACTTAGATCAGAATATTAATTATTATTATTACAATTATTATCATTAGCATCGTGTCTTACTACCCGTTCGGATTATACGCACTTACGCTAATGAGTAATGATAGGGTGATTGTGAGATGAAATGGAGGACCTACAGTTTAACGTGGGATCCGAACCACGGTGGAGGCCTGGCATTCACACACATTCACAAGTTGTGATTAACACACGTCTTGTCAGAGGTGAAGGAAGTGTTTGGCTAGATCAGAATAGCATAGAAGAAGCTAGTTTCATTTACGAAACTAGTCCATTCCACTCGAGTTTAGGTAGGCGTCGCGTCGTCTTGTAAATCTATAGCGCTGCGCTTGAGGCAAAACAAGTATGACCATGAAATTATCCCTAAGTGGTACTATAACATGTAAATGAAATAATAAAGCTTAGGCCTAAAACGTGGATGGGTAGTAAGACGTGGTGCTTAAAAGAATTAAATAATCGTTTTTTATTGAAATTATTTGAAGTATTTAACGTGCACTTTTTGAAACGATTGATTATGTCAGCACACGCGAATTTCTATGAGTGAGAGCGAACGGACCTACCAATTTTGCCGGTAAAGGTATTTGCACATACCTTCCAAGTTTCTTTTACACGGCACGATCGATATAGGACTGACGGCTTTATTTCCCCTCTGAAGGGAGTTGTGCTGCGGATATTTTATCGCTCAAGAAAAATCCGTTTAACCCAGCTGGATTTGAACCCTTGAACTTTGGGTCCTGAGGTGAGCACTTTACCCCAAAACCGTCCAGGTAAACAAAAAATGTTGACAATACTTACTGGAACAATACGTAGATGGATTTAATTTATATAAAAAAATATTATTTCTACCACGTTCTTTTACATTTAGCTCTAACGCCTTGAGTCCGTGACCTGGCGGTCTAGGGGTAAGGTGTCAGACTTCTGTACTGGCGGCCGGGGTTCAATCCTCGGTCCCGGCACAGATTTATAACCCTACCATTACACATTAGCGTAAGTGCGTATAACCCGAACGGGTAGTAAGACGCGGTGCTAATAATAATAATAATCTAACGCCTGGATTCAAACAAATTTGCTAGCATGGTAAGCTAATAATAAAATTAATATATTATTTAACACTGACCTCATTTGAACGAGAGTATCCTGAATTTTTTGTCGATCGACCCAACTAAGAGGAACGGACAACCAATTAAATTTCTGTGATTTCCAGGCAAAGATTTTGCAGCTTTCTATTTTAAGGAACTAAGTATTTTTTATACCAGTGTTTCTCAAACCTTCCCTATTCACATAATTCTTTCAGGGTCATAACTTATCCAACGTACACCTTTCATCTCTTCAGATAAAAAGTAAATATGTATTGTAAAGTACAAAGGGTCTTTTCAAATTTTAATAAATTATTATTAGTGGTAAGCTAAACAAAGCCATGTCAAAAAAAGAAAGGCATATAAAAGTCCACATCGTCACGTCATATTCTGCGTTAATTTATCTATCGGACTTACTATCATCAACATAATATTTTATGGGTAGTAGAACTCAGTAGTGCATCGCGTGCCCTCTAAAATACTTCATATACCCTTGTGGGTACGCGTACCATAATTTGAGAAACACTGATTGAGTGTACTAACTTAACCTTAATGGATTATTAAGATTTACGTCTAGGTTCTAGGTCTTTATATCACAACCTCCTACAAACGAACTTCTAGGTTCTAAGTCTTCATACAAAAGCCTCTTATAGACTACATCTAGGTTCAAAGTCTTTGTTTAAACGTCTAGTTTCGAAGTCTTTATGCCAAAGCCTCTTATAGATTACGTCTAGGTTCAAATTCTTCATGCCAAAGCCTCCTATAGACAAACGTTTAGGTTCAAAGTCTTTATGACAAAGCCTCCTATATACGTACGTTTAGGTTCGAAGTCTTTATACCAAAGCCTCCTATATACGTACGTTTAGCTTCAAAGTCCTCGTGCCAAAGCCTTTTACAGACGTAAGTCTAGATTCAAAGTCCTCATTCTAAAGCCTCTTACAGACGTACGTCTACGTTCAAAGTCCTAACGCCAAACTCTCTCCTAAGCTTGGCAACTGTCACCAGCCTCCTCTTCTCATCTCTACTAATCCTGTCTAGACCATTAAACACACCAGGTGGACCACACATACACACAAACGGCTCTTCTTTCTTTCTTTTTTACCGTGCCCAAATGTCTATTTGATTCAAAAATTAAATTGCTTCAAAAATGAAGACACGTTTTTTTATTATTATTGTTTTTATTCACTTAACATACTTGTGTCACCAGCCTCGTGAGCCTTCGGATAGTAATTATTATTTCAATTGATCAGCCCACCTTTCTCTGGCCCTGGGAATCCAGATTTGACCTCAACTGATTTTAGTGAAGATGGTAGGTCCACATAGAGGTTTCTAATCTTCTCTCCAAGCAAACACTGGTGCACTTATTTACAATTTCCACGCTTTACCAGGTTCCTTAAAATTATATATATATATATATATACAGGTTCCTTAAAATTATATATATATATATATGTGTGTGTGTGTGTGTGTGTGTGTGTTAAACGAAAAATATTGTAATGAATTTATTTGAGTGTTAGAGTAGAGGAGAGTAGCTTAGAGTAAATGCACCTGCATACACGGCCAGAGGGTATGAGAAAGTTATAGTTATTAGTTAAGAATCACATAAGGGAAAATCACCACTAGTGAACCCAACTGGAATTTGTATCGTCGTCGAGTTTGGCCCGAATGCAGAGCAAGTTATAAGGTGGGGATGTAGGGGACGTGAGTTAAGGTCAATGTTTTTACAGTTTTTGTATAAAAACAATTTTTTGGAAAGAATTGATAAAATTTTGCTTCAGTATAAACGTAGTTTAATTTTCTCTACATGGTGGGTGATATCAACAGTTCTCTAATATCTGTCATTAGTATGGCAACATATTACGAGAAGCTTTTTATACGAAGAAAATAATTAATTATTAAAATCCAAGACACCTTTGACAGCTATTAAAGAAATGTCGAGGTCACCATGTGAAGAAAATTAAACTATTATGTTTCTACTGGAGCAATATTTTATTTATTTTGGCCAAAAATATATTTTGTTATAAAAACTGCAAAAAACTCTTACCTTAGCTCACGTTTCCCACATACCCTTTCCCCCCCCCCCTTAAATATTTTAGACCACACATTCTCCACTATAAGTGCTAGATACAGTCCAATTTTCGTAGAAAGAACTGTTAATGAAATACAAACTTTTGCGAAAAATGTATAAAGTGTTACTGTTTTATTAATATTATTTTTTAATATTGATATTTTATTTATTTAGCACCGCGTCTTACTACCCGTTCGGGCTATACGCTTTAAGTACTAATTACTCTAATGGATTAGGCATTGGGAAGGTTGAATTAGAGGAAGTGAACCCGCATTTCCGTAGAGGGAGAGTGGAAAACCATTTGGGAAAAACCACCCCAGTTCACCCGACTGAGATTCGAACCTCGATCTCCCCGTCCTCAGCAGTCGGGCTCAACACGACAAGTGCGTTAGCCAACTACGCCACCGAGGCGGGTTTAATATTAATAATATTTATCAAAAGTTACGGCTCTACATAACCTGACGTATGAACACGTAACTTTTCTTTATATCAGATAAGGACCTCTTACCATGAAATTTGAGCTACGGTATAGTTAAATGATACTTGGTTCTGATATTTTGATGTGTGAATACAAAAACTCTTGACTATAGTGGACAGCGAACCACTGGTATACCTCCAAATAAATATCCAACCCACTTCAATGGCCGAGTGGTCTAAGGCGTCACTCTCACGTTGGACTGGCCTGCTGATGACTGGCAGATCGGTGTTTGAATCCCTGTTGGGTCTACTGAGGGTGGTTTTTAATAAACGTTCTCCCCACTCTCCTTCCACGCGAACGTGAGTAGGTTACCTCTGAATCCTTCCTCATCCCTACTCCATTAAGACTAATTATAATATTTTTGTCATTTAACCTAAACAGGTAGTAAGACATGGTGATAAAATATCCATTTTATTTTCTCGATCAGGATTCTAGAAAAAAATCGTCTGAAAACCCTCCGGTAATAATATGGCACATAGACCGCCAGACATCTGAATAATTTAATGTTCACTCCTTTAAGTCTAGAAACCTTTTAGCGATAAGGCTATTTCGTGAATGTTGTAGAAAGCGCACATCCCGTGTTAATATGTCTGTGTATTTATCTTTCCCTTTCTAAGCACAAGTTTAATCTAGTATACGACTTACAAACCAAGCATTCCTAGCACATTAATAGTTTAAGAGCCCATCTCCCCCTCACGGATAGCACAGCTCTAACAAGATGTTGCATCGTGGTGCGATTTTCTGTATTATACTTTTAAATTAAACAGTGAAATTTTAAGACCCGTGAAACCATTTTACAATAGTGGATTAAATAGCCAAGCTATTATATTTGCTAAGTATGGTTATAGCCGCAATTAAAAATCATAGTCTTTAAATTGAAAAATAAAACCTGAATATGGGAATCGCAGCGTTAAGCCCTCCCGAGTCAAAGGTGTCTGTATTATCTGATAACTCGTGATCTTAATTGATCAAACATATGTAGATGATGATTTCCGCACGTCCATTACAGATCATGCCTTAAAATATGAGGGAAGAATTACCTTAAGCATGGGAATACTTCTGGATAGCTCAGTGATAATAGCAATGGTGTATTAAGCCAAAAGTCCCGGGTTCGATTCTCGTGTCCAGATGTCACTTTTCATTAATTTTAAGAATATAATTTTACTATAGTTTAAAAACCACAACAAAATTTTAAAAACAACTAAAAACTTGGTCCTATTCTTGTGTTATCAGTTTGAGAATTCATAAAACCGCACTTCAATGCTATTTCTGGTTTGAGAGTAATCATGTATCTAATTTCCTGATCAATCGGCCATGATATGTATGGGCTTTTAAGAGCACGTTCCAACAAATGGCCTTCATTTTCCCAGTTATTTTGTTTTAAATCGAATTTGAGGTGATTTTGAAAAATGAAACCAAGAATTGGTACAATATTAGGCTTAAACTGTTTATAAAATGACCTTTTTAATATAATTATAGATTACAGATATATGGTCCAAAAAGTTATGGAGATTACTACGGAGTGGAGGATGTTACATAATGATAATTTACATATCTTGTGTTCATCACAATACATTTTTAGGATAATAAAGTCTCGTAGATTACGGTGGGCAGGACATTCAGCGTGAATGGAAGAATCTAGAACTTTGTTCAGAGTATTGACTGGCAAACCCAATGGGAAGATACCATTAGGAAGACCTAGACACAGATGGGAGGATAACATAAGAACGGACCTAAAAAAGATGATGCAATTAGGTGGACTGAATAGAATTAGCCCAAGATAGGGAAAGGTTGCGTACTTTTGCAAGTTCGGCAATTAACTTTTGAGTTCCTCATACCATAAAGTAAGTAAGTGTATATTACAGAACTAATATGTTTCCTGAGAAAACACGATTATCGATATTTCCTTTAAGTTAAATCATTGTATTTGTATTTTATAATATTTTACATCTAGGTAGAACTAGTTCAAACCATAAAGCGCAGTATATGATTTTTATTTTATTTTAAATAACAAAGTATTTTAAGAAATACTGAAAAAGATTAACCCTGACACTAAACGGCTCATTACCATTACTCATCAAACCCTGGTGCAAAAATTAATTTGTACTATGGAGGTAGTTTGTGGTTGTGTGCGCCCCCTTTTACTACCAGTAATATACCAGTACATATTTACACTATTCGTTAAGGGATGAGGACGGTTGAATTTTGAGGAATGCATCCACATTTGCACAGTGGGATCGTAGGAAACAAATATAGGAAAATCCCACTTAAGTACTCCCGATAACTGGCCCTGTGATGTGGTGGTCAGTGTACCTGGCTACAAGCCTAAGGGTCCCAGGTTCCATTCTCGGCTGTTTTGTACAAGATAAATGCCTAAGACCAAGGGTATCCAAACTACGGCCCGCGGGCCACTTCCAGCCCGCCACAATATTATAGCCCACGAGCTGTGGATCTTGGTGGGGATGATGGCAGTTTATCCCCGGATACCTCCCAAGACCCAGCAGAAACTGCTACACAGGATCAACATGATCTTCATCGTGACCACCAGGTCATGGGGGGGAAGCGATCCAGGCCACCTGTGATGTGACATCGGCAGCTATATACCCTCCGGGGTATCAGCCGGTGCAACAGCAGGTGATCTACAGAGACCGCCCTGCGCCCCGAGCTCCCAGAGGATGAGGTACAGGAAGAAACAAGAAGTAAGAAGATGGTGGACGCGAATACACCTGGAGCTAAGGACACCATGGGTTTTTCGTGAGACGACACTCGCCTACAGCTAGAAAATATATAAAATCCTTAATCACTGTTAAACATATCTAATTAATTACTTTTAATTGTTTCCCTTGCGAGACTCGGGTAATCAGTTAGGAAGGTCCACCAGGACTAGCCAAGAAGCGAAAGGGAAACCCGGGCTTCTTTAAGGGTCCATTTTTTTATTGAGATACATTAGGGAAACAATTATAAGTAGTTTCAAGATTTTATCAAAAAACAAATTAACTTTTTCTCTTCATTATGTATTAACCACACAGTTTATTTGGCATGTCCAGTGTCTGCCCGCACGCGTGCTTCCCCTCATGACACCAAGCCAGAGTAATGTCGGAATTGTAAATCCTCATTTTTTGTCGTGGACGCCATTCCTTATACCGACAACAGAACGGCTTTACTGTGACGATTTTTAGGTAGTTACATGTCTCCCGGCAGAGGGCTATCAAAGTAAAGTTCAGAAAGATGTCACCTAAGTTTTAAAAAAGTAATTATATTGACTAATAATTATAAATATAATGTATTACATATACATCGATTCATTTCTCACAGAGAAGAATCAACGTCAATAATTTTTATCAAATACTGACTGGTTTTGGAAAGTGGCAATTTTTTACAGACGTTACTGGCCATATGACTTGAATCTAAATTTGCATTTGTTGAAACAGATTTGATTTATAATCTATTTGCGTATGTAAAGGCATTCAGGGCAAAAATAATGCTTCTTGAAAAACAGGTGAACGTTACTTTGGCCTGCAAAAATGTGTAATATATATTATGTGGCCCGCATAGCAAAAGGTTTGGATACCCCTGCCTTAGAGGTATGTTCTTACTTGACACTACTGGCACCCGCTTCGATGGCTGCATAGTCTAAGCCCTAAGGCGTAGATTAGATGGACAATTGAAGTTCGAATCTTAGTCAGGTGTACTGAGGGTGTTTTTCAAAATGGTTCTCCACTCTCCCTCCACGCAAATACTGTTACAATTCCTCTAAATATAACCTTTCTCATCCCTAAAGCCATTAAAGTAATTAGTTCATAATCCTATAGCCTAAATGGTTAGTAAGACACAGTGCTAAAAAAACCACTACTGGTATGAGCCAAAGTTTAAATATATGCAGTAATTAATAATACAACTCTCTAAACCGGTGTTTTCTTTAACTTTATTCGTTAGTGGACCATTTGATAAGCGTTATATGCACACGTGAATTACCCATCTTAACATACTACCTACCTGTTACTTGTCGATGCAATACATTCTCTAATGCAAATGTTTATCAAGCATTAAATACAGTATGTTTATATAATCTTGTTTTATAGATCATTCTAAAGTGAAGTTTTCATAGGAAGACAGCTGGAAACGTGCCACTTTCAAATCCAGTCAGATTATATGTAGTTTTTGATGTATATTAACGATAAAATAACACTAATAATGTTGTAAAAATTGTAAGAATGTTGGCTCTGCCAACGAAAACTGGACTATACTTGTGGAGCAAAGTAGAGTTGACTTAGTGTAGCTATCTTGTTAATATTGTAATCATTTGTTTTGTTTTTACTTTCTAATAAAAGACACGAACATATTGTATTTGCTGACCATCTAGAATACCGCCACGGACCACAGTTTGGGAACCACAGCTCTAAATCTATTAATAAACCATTCATATATTGCAACCACTATTTAGTTCTAATGTGTGTGTTTTTTTAGTTTAACTTTACAGGCATTGACATCGTACCATTTTCAATGCTTTCAAAAAGAACCCGCTTCGGTGGCCGCGTGGCCTAACGCGCTTATCTAGTGTTGAACTAGACTGCCAAAGACCGAAAGATCGGGGTTCAATCCCAGTCGAGTGCACTAAGGATGTTTTTTTCCTAAATGACTTTCCACTCTTCCTCCACGCAAATTCGGGTGCATTTACTCTAAATTAAGCCTTCCTAAACCCTGATCCATTAGTGGCGTATAAGCCGAACAGGTAGTAAGATGAGGTGCTAAAAAAACATTTAAAATAGCTATTTATTTATGGAAATGTGTTTGACAATGTAGAGAGGTTATACCTAATACCACAAAGATACATAAAAAATCTCAATCAAACCGTTTTTTAACTGCGAAACACATTAATGAGAAAATATTTCATATGAATCTTACTCTATTATATTAAAAACTGCTGGGATGATATATTTCATCTTTTTTTATCATCAGTATAATATTGTAGTTAGTTCTTTATCCGTTTTAGTACTTTTCACATTTTTTATTAAATGTAATGTGAAAATGGAGCTCATTAACTGAAGACAAAATTTTAACGGCTTACGACAGTCACTTTTTAAATTATAGGAATATAATATATAATGTAAATGACACAATATAATATAAATTAATATCAGTATTAAAAAACTATAAACAATATTTTAAATCAAGTAGTCAAACCAATTTATACAGTGATCTTTGTTTTGCTTGAAATCCCAGCGAAAAGAGTGCAGTTGCACTATTAATTATGTAACATTTGGCTCTATAGACTTCTGCGAAGATACACTTTGTCTAGAAACCGTGCCAAAAAATGGACGTCATGAATACGCTGACTTTTAGAACAAGCACTGTGTGTTCGGTTTTGAGGTTTACGTCTATTTTGAGGTGTGTTGAAGCAACCCCCACAAACACATAGGCCTGCGTTGTTTGAAAATACTTTTTAAAGATATATTTAAAACACTGTTTGATGTAGAATAACTAAATTTGTCTGCTACAAGTTTTTGAAAATTGTTTACATTTCCCATGTTCACATTCACGTCGTTTTATATGCATACGGGTCAAACTGCTAAAATATATATATAGTTTTATATATATATATATATAACTACGTGATTGTGAACATCAGAAATCCAAGCAATTTTCAAAAATTTGAGACAGATTGACCCATTATTCGCACGGGTAAGCCGCATAAAGCAAATTAAAACGTTCAAAATCCAGCTAACAACTTTTTTTTGTATAGTTCCTCCTTGTACAAACCCGAGCTAACAATGGCAGTCTAAAATCAATTATGGCAATCAATAAGCTAAAATAAATTAAATCTTTGAATCAAGATCCTACCTACTAAGCCACAAACTGATTAAACTAATGGAATATATATTTGCATCGGCACTATCATAAGCTGAGTAAAATGAGGTAATAGACATTATAACCGAAAAATTCTGGAAAAAAAATTAGTAAAATGGTTTACCAAATAGGGTATATTAAATAATATTCTTGGTTACAGAAACGCAATATGAGAGTGTGGGATACGCGAGAAAAATTTGAGCTTTTTTTTAAATAATCTATATAAAAACATTTCTTTGGTTAAAATAAATCAAATATTTCTTCAGTACAGTCATAGTGTTTCTTTATCTTCACATGGTGAACTCAGCAGTTGTTAAGTATCTGTTCAGGGGTGTCCTGGAATTTAATGACAACTTTTTCTCTTCATTTACAAAGTTTGTCATTTAATACCGCTATGTTCATGACCGATATTCAAAAACTGATGAGATCACAATGTGAAGGAAATTAAACTCTTATGTCTCTACCTACGCAATATTTTGTTTATTTTGGCCAAAGAACATGTTTTGTTATAAAAACTTCAAAAACACTGTCCTTAACTCGAGTTCCCTACACGCCCACCTTAATAATCTTTTATCTGGAAGGTCCGGTTTCTATACCCACCAGATTGCAATTTATTTCGTCTCCTCTGTCGACAGTTAAAGAGGCCAACGCCTTCGGTTCAGTAGCGCCGTGCGTGTAGGTTCTAAGACTAATGGTTTCGGTCCTCCGATACATGTTCTCGAAATAGCCCGTCTCAAGAGTGGACCGGGTGAGAACCATTCTCTGGTTCCTGTCACGCCCGCCCGCAAGATACTCTCGTGTGTTGAACCGGTTCAATGACTGATTGGGTCAGTCAGTGGCGGGATTCCGGTGGTTGCTGATCGGTTGCATGTGCTCTCTCGTCTAGTTCCCTACTCCACTGTTATAATTATATTACTCAATCAATAAGTGTACTCTCTCTCGCTCTCCCTTATGTTCTCTTTATTTTTTTAGCTCCGCGTCTTACTATCTGTTCAGGTTATACACATATTTACTAATCACACTGATGGGTTAGGAATTAGTAAGGCTTGCCTTAGAGGAAGTGCATCCACATTTGCGTGGAGGGAGAGTGGAAAACCATTTAGGAAATCCACCCTCAGTGCACCCGACTGGGAACGAACCCTGATATCCTCGTCTTCAGCAGTCTATTCCAACATGATATTTGCGCGTTAGACCACGCGGCCACCGAAGCTGGTCTCTCTCTAATAGTATATATATACAGAGAGAAAGAGAGAGAAGATATTGGATGAAACCACCCATTTTACAAATACAAATCTGTATTTTATTGTTTATATTTTTAGCAACGCATTTTACTACCCATCCGGACTATACGCATACGTAATGATTACTCTAATGTGCTAGCAATTATGAAATTCAAATTTAGAAATAGTGTACCCGAATTCATGTGGAAAGAGGGTGGAAAACCATATAAGAATCACCCCCCCCCCTCAGACACCCTACCGGGAATCGAACACTGATCTTCCCATCATAGGCTGTTCAGTCTATTGTGAGAGTGACGCCTTTGACCATGCGGCCACCAAAGTGGGTATCTTTATCTTGCATTAAGAACCCTAATATTGTATCCGAATCTTTGTAACTTTTGTAAACATAAGAGGGTTGGTTACTCGACTACATTCTTTCTAAAGTCCCAAAATAAAATGAAAATATTAACTAAATACTAAAATATTTGGTTCTAATTCATTCTTATAAAATTTATACATTCATTTAATTGACATATCAATGATCTAGGGTTTGGGCTGGATCTGAGGCTAGCCGAATATCTACATTAATGGAGTAGGTATGAGGAAGGTAGAATTTAGAGAAAGTGTCCCCGCATTTGCTTAAAGGGAGGGCAGTAAAACCATTGGGGGGAAACATCTCAGACTAGCAACTTGCAATTCCTATTATCCTTCCGCATGTATTTGTGACTAAATAAGATGCTGTATGCCAAACATTGTCCCAAAACTTGATACTCTTCAGCAGTGATTTTTAACCGGGGAACCGCAAAAGATTTTGTGGGGGTCTCAAACTAATAATTTAAAATCTTATTTGCTTATTATTGAAACCAATTATCTTAAATTTCACGTTTTGGAAGAAAGAATTCGATGATCGTAAGCATGTAAGTACAGTAGACTCTCAATTTTCCGGAGTAGTGGAGGTGAAGGAAATCACGGATAATAGAATTAATGGATATTACTAATAATTCCCACCTGTTCACGATTGCCATTCAAAACTTTCTGCCCTTTGTTTCTACTTATTTATGTTAAAAAGGATTTTCCACAATGATAAACATTAAAACGAGTTAGCGGAATCAACTCTGAATCGACTCATCCATGTGAATAGCATTACGTAACACAATTGAAAACAAAATAGATCAATTAGTGGAAAGTGTTTAGCAGCAGAGAAAGGTTCCATTAAATGCATTTAGTTAAGTAGGTTTAAGTGTTTTTTATTTATTTGTTATTATAATGAGTAAATAAATCCACTATTTTAGAATAAGCCTTAATGAGTAATATATTAGTAAAACTAGGAGGCCGCAAATAATAAAAGGGTAAGAACCACAGCTCTACAGGATTTAGGATAAAATAAGTAAATTTAAATGATAACACGAAAGTAATATTTATGTTTACTAAAAAAAACTATATGGATTTACATGATAAAAACTTACAATAATATAAAAACATATCTTAAAATATAATTTCTAACTTTTGTCGACGCAAATATTTCAATAACTTCAGGAAAATCAACTTGCTTGGCTAAATCATTTTCTATGCATAAAATTGCTAGATGATTAAGTCGCTCTTGACCAGTTGTGCTTCTTTAACAGGTTTTCAAATAATTTGCCAGTATGATAAATGATCTTTCAGCTGAAGAAACCAAAACTTGTATTGTACAAAATAGTTTAATGGAGAGGCAGATATTGGCAAATATTCCTTGCAATTATTTTTGTCATAAATTGCGTTCAGAAGCCTAATCGGGCTTCTTTCAGTGCCAAAAACTATATTGTGAATAATTTTAAGGTGAAGGATTTCGGGCAGTAAGTCTTCTGACAGATATTTTTCATATGTATTTACCAGTTTTGCTGCTTTTGCGTTAAGTTTACCATCGTCCAAGTTCTGGAAGTTTGAAATGGATGAGAATAATTCACATGTGGTACCGTATCTACTGTTTCAAATTTTGTCTTTAAATCAGTTGTTTAGTATTTATTTCTTTATATTTTATTATTTTAATATCAATTTCATTATTGTTTACTTAATTAAATATTTCTTATATTCATTCATTATTAATTTATGTAATTATCACATTTTTCTGTTTACCACCTTTACTTTCATTAATTATATTTTGTAAGGGTGGTACAATTGCTCTCTCGTTTTTTTACGCGCGTTTCCTGTTAGTTCACAAAGTGTTTTTCTCAAAGGTTGAAGTGCGTCACCACCACGGCTCAACTTCTCTGTTTCTCGTTGTGTCTTGCATTCTCATTCACTAATTTAAATAAACCCATTATCATCCTAACTGGTATAAATGTGCGTCTGATCCGAAGCACCAAGATCATCCCATTACAACCCCAGGTAGGCCTACTTGGGTTACTGCTTCACCGGATCTTCAGCATCAGGTAGGATCTCGCCATGTCTACTTACGCACACATTAATTGAATAATTCTCCCTCTCAATCAAATTAAAAACATCAGTGATTGTAAAAGCCAATAGTGGGTAGACTATGGAAGTTCTGCCAAGCATATAAGAATAAACTCAGTGACGGTAACATATTAAGATAGTTTTTTAGAACAAAAATAAAGAATGAATTAAAAAGTGACAATATTTATTTATGTCCATCCTTTCGAGCTCTATGCCTAAATAGCAAAATAGATCTATAGTAAACCTCCAAATGATTATGCCCGATAAAGATAAACAAAAATTAAATAAATACCGTCTGGCTCTGGTCTTGTAATTACATTTAATTTATTTGAGTGCAATTATTTTATATTAAAATGCTAATGAGCCAGGAGTCACCCCACGTTTTATTATCAGTTTGGGCCAACCAAATTTAACTAAGCTAATGGCGTGGAAATGACGTCATAATTTAGAGAGAATGTATTTGCATTTGAATGGAAAGAGAGCGGGAAACCATATATAGAGAAAAAAACACCATTATTACAACTGGCTTGTATTTCAACTCTTACCCCATCTAAAACCGACAGTTGAGTCTATTGCGAGATTTACGACTCAAACCATGGGACCATTAATGCGGGTACGATTTTTTTTAAGATAAAGATCGATTTTTAAAACATATATGTCCATTTATGATTATATCATCTTCATGTGGGGATATCAATTGTTGTTGAGTATCTGTAATGAGCATAGCGCCATTAGATGACCAACTTTTTTTAAATGAAGATAAAAAGTTGTCATTAAATTCCAGGACACCATTGACGGACAATCAAGAACTGTTGAAGTCAGCATGTGAAGAGAATTAAACTCTATGTTTATACTGGAGAGATATTTTATTTATTTTGACCGAAAAAATGTTTTGATATAAAAACGGCAAAAATAATTACTTTTTCTCCCACCCCCCCACCCCCAGGCCCCCTTCCATCCCACCTTAACACGTTGCCATAAACAGCTAAACCATCAGATTGCTAAGTGTATGGACTGATTGCGCATTATAAAATCTATCAACAGTTACCATTTTAATAATACTAAACCCTTCACCTTTCGATGGTTTTAATATTTCAACGACATTTTTTTTCTTCTTCACATTAGAAATTGAGACCCATCTGCGAGAGAGTATCATTGGGGGAAATATTTCATTTACGTTGGTTCGTCTGCGTCTGACAGCTATTTTAAGGGTTGAGATTCTCAAAACTGCTCAATTAATTCATCATCCCCTAAACCTTCACCCTCATATTTCATCAGTTGTATGAAACATCATCTCTGTTAGGGGTAGTAGACCTCCATTGTAGGGCCAGACCTTCTCATTCCAGTTTGTGACAGATGAATATAAATACATAGAACGTTCACATCGTCTTAGAAAATGTTTTGCTTGTTTGATTGTTGGTTGTACAGTTTAACTAAGA
>CABFOW010000173.1:238924-251787 GCA_902141385.1 Timema californicum
ATATATATATATATATATATATATATATATATATAAGACATTCATATATATATGAATCTCTAAAATCTTTACAGTCTCGAAAACTATGAGAAACCATATCTAAATAAGTACAGTACATATACAATAAGGAAAACCTAATGTGTTTCTTTGTTTCTTCTTCTTAAATCTCTCCCTGGTGTATTTTATTATCCTCTCAGACTGTAACCGAGTAGTTGAGACTGAGGCCATCATGAGGTCTTGTTGCAGAGAAGGGACGCTTGTTGACGTTGGTAGAGATAGATAGATACCTATTGTCGACCTCCTTGATATAGTCACTGTATGTATCTAAGTATTTGAGAGTTAGGCAATCAAGAGGTATTTGGGATTCCACTAGAATCTATTTGGAGTAGTCTTCATTTATAAATTTTTTGTAATTAGGGTGCTCCAAGACGATATTTGGAGTAATCCTTACCTGGAAAAAGTTTGATGGTGGATGCCTCTAGAGTCTAGATGCTATTATAAGTACGGCTGTGTGAGTAGTCATTTTTCTCTTCGAGTCTAGTTTAAACAAAACGATTATTTTTTTAAGTTCAAGTATCATATGTATGACAAAATTTCAAGTTGAATTTCTGTAATAGACCCAAGTTCAAACCATGAATAAGTGCAAACTTAATTTTTTAGCGTTACATTTTTTCGAGTTTTAAAAAAAATCTTTGAGTCGATTTCAAGCAGCTACTAAAACTCAACTCGAACTCAAATTTTCGAATACTTGCCCACAACTATATTTGAAGCGGAACTTTCTCTGTAAACTTTTGAAAACTAGATGCCTATAAAAGCTAGTTTGAGTAGATATATCTCTATCAGAAATTTGTCTGTAAACTAGAAGCTTATATAAGCTCTTTAGAGTGGACCTATCTCAATAACAACAAATTTAAACTAGATGTCTCTTAAATCTAGTTTTCAATGGTACTGTCTACATTTTTGAAAACTATTTGCCTCTCAAGGTTATTTTGAGTGGCTCTATCTCACTATTTTAAACGAGAGAGAGTTTTAGATGACGGTATTATTATTTATATAATTTTACTACTAAATAAAAAATGGTGTTCTTTGGGTCGATATCGTAACTTAGTCTAAGGAAGTTAGCGAAGTTTGGTGTTGAATCAAATATGTTATTCAGTTCGGGCCACAAGAATAGGTAACTCTATACTGTATTTCTTATAAAGATATTTTTTATTTCTTTTTTAATATTATATTATTTATAAAAGGCCTAATAACAGTGGACTATCAAAACCCTCGGATTTGTATAATAAAGTGAGCCGGTTTGAATCTAAAGAGCACGGTAAGCAAAGACTAGAATCATCTCTTGTGAAATATCATCAAATACTTTTTAAATTCATGAAAATAAATATTTAATTTGACAAATTATTTTATCAACTAGCAAGTAACATTTTTATTTTATTATAATAAAGATGCTTAAGGTTGGTACTTCCAAGACATAGATTTAAAACCTTTGTTTGATTATTTCGAAAAATGGCTTGTTTTAACTTATTTGTTAATTAAAATGTTTATTCTAACATTTTAAACAGACAAGTATGGGGGTACGTGGAGAAGTCAGTCTCATTTACTTTGTTTTAGTGGTAAAGGGGAGTTTGAGGTTTGGATTCTGTCAAGAGTTTCCTGTAAATTAATGACAGCTTTTTCGCTTTATTTAAAAAGTCATCTAATACCACTATGCTCATGACAGATTTTCAAGAATTGTTGATACCACCATATAAACAAAATTAAACTCTTATGTTTTTACTACAGCAATATTTAATAGACCCTATAGTTTGGCAAAAAAAAATGTGTTTCTATAAAAACTGCAAAAGAACTGGCCTTTTCTCATGATACCTAAATCCCCACGTTAAAATAAATATTTAAGATTAAAACTTTTCCAGACGTGGTATAAATTTTTTAAGTCTTAATATTTCGACCACCATGTCACTCAATGTTATGTCTCAATGAACTTTGTAAAGGCAAGGTTTGAAATAATCTTGGCTCGTAATTAAGTGTAACTTGTGTGTTGTTGAAAAAAAGTTATAAGCCTAACATAAACATCTTGGTTATCAAAATACAACAACATATTTCAAAATATTATGGAAAAGAAAATGCAGGTTTGTTTTATTTTAAAATAGTTATATATTAATTCATCGTCTTATTTACACTGAAGGTTTTACTGTCAATGTCTTTACTTTAAGTTATTGAAAATAATATTGTCTAAGACACTCAATTTTAAAATCTGATAAATTGTTCTTATTTAAAATGTAGGTATTATTAAAATATTTACAATTTGATTTGATTCATTTATTAAAAAATGTCATAATATTCATATATTTTCGTTGTTTAAATACGCGTATTGAAAAATAAAAGTAAGGGATGGCACATTAAACTAGTTCAATTAGAACATTCGGCTACTGAAGCGGGTGTGTAGATTTTTAAGGGCTATTTCACCCACTTTTCCTATGTCAGAATTGTAATTGGATCCCCCTCCCCTATGCATACACTCACCCCAACCCTTCAATATAAAAAAGCATGCAAGGTTAAAAACAGTCAACATCTCACCCCAAAGGTGTCAGGCTATAAGCTTGAAGGCGTGTCACCACATCTAGCAGATCCAAGCCAAGATAAATAATTATCCCCTAGTTCAACCCCCGCGGGTTAGAAAGGGAAGGTAGGGTATGTTGGGTTCACAGGGCGGAGTTGACAGAACGTACTTTATTTGGTGTGCGCACCGGGGTGAGAGGAAGAAATATTGTTTCTTTATAACCTCGTAGCAGGCGTCAATTATTAATGCGCATGTTCCTTTTCCCTTTCGTTTGGGATACTTTTTTTTTTTNCTTTACTAAAAAGAAACGAATTAATATTAACCTTGGAATATTTAATTTAAGTCTTGAACGCAAAGGGCATGGTTGCTTTAAAAAAAAAATTTACCACCAAACAATATAATCATCACTTTTTATTACTTTATGATCTAAAATGATAATGATTTAATGTTTTGTCGCGAGTCTTATAATAATAAATTATTTGCTAGAGGCTCAATAAGAATTCATTCTAATTTTTGAAACTTATGTCAGAACTGGTTTGGTTTTCTCATAGTATTATTAAAAAATAAAATTTCAAAGCCTGATTACGTTTTATACTTATACCTGCACCAATGGTTCCGTGTTCTATGGTGTCAAGCTCGCAATTGCACTTCTTCTAAAGATATTCTCGTCAGCAATTATTTATAGATAAAGTAGTTTATAGCCTTGTATTTGATTCATGCATGAGGCATTTTCCTGAGTATCACATATAGTTTAATAATATCATAATATATAATTGACTACTCGAATTTATTTGGGACCGATGTAACTCGGTTAGTTGAAAATTTAGATGGTTAAATTAATGGTAGAAATATTCTTCTCTGCATTAAAATAACTAATACGACACTGTTAAAATGAAAATAACACTTTTTAACAATCAGAAGAAACACGAAAAAAATGAATGAAATGTAACTATAAATTGTACCGGATTGAACAGGAATAATGAATGACCACGTGAGTCGACTAAGCAACTAGAAGAGGACTTACTTACGTCTTGGTTGCGGTGATTTGGTTAGTTGACAACTCGGATAGTAGGCGTTCTACTCTACTTATTATTTAAAGCCATGTGTACACCGGCAACATATTGACTAAACACTTTTTTTTGTCGCTACCTTTCTGACTAGTAACTGCAAAGCAACAGATGAATGACGAAATAGTCGCGTTGTTGGTGTGTGTGTGTTAGCAGGGAACATATTTGTTGCCAGGAAGGACAAGAGTTCCATAAACTTATATTACATCCATTATCATAATGGACGTAGAAAAAGCAGGTGATATTTTTTCTTTTGTAGCTTGCAATAGAAAACTACAAGGACAAGAACGTCAATTTTAGGTACACCCCATTTAGAGTGAATCACTATCAATTGGAACGTTTTATACCAGTTTTGAGCACTATAGTAACTATTCCGATAAGTTTTTCCCTACTACAGAATGTATGTTTCCAGTTTTGGTGAACTTTTGGCTTTATTTGGACAATCAATTTTTCGGCAGGACACCAATTTTTAGAAAGAGCACGATCGAACGATAGATAGGCACTATATGCGATATTTGTTCCAAAACTAGACTGAAGTCACGGGCTGGTCCAAGCACAGTCTGGTGAGCAACGACAGAATTGTTGCCGTTGTTCCCGGCTTCTTTTGTTCGCACTAGGCGCATCCAAGTCATAAGACAAAGAAATCGGCGCAATGTTGTGGTCCTCCACAACTCTTTTCAACTGCTGAAACACAGTTTTGTTGTGTCGTTGCCTGTGTACACACATTCAAACATATTGAACACATTGTAACGACAAAAAAGTGTTTAGATATCTTGTCGACTATATACACATCGCTTTAAAAATCTGGAGGTCTTACTCGCTGGTAGAGTAGGCGTGCAAAGTAGTTACCCGCAACGATAGCTACTTTGACAAAGGGATCAGTCTCAACCAGTTTGATCTACCGGTGACAGGAAGGTCGGGGTTCTAATCTTGATCGTGTTTACCGAGGTGATTTTTCTCTTATATCACTCTTTCACCCTCCTTTTACGCAAATTCGGAGATGATTTCTTAAAATATTTCCTTCCATATCTCTATCCTGTAAGCAGGGCCACTCTCAGGGGTACTCAAACGGTGTGGCCACACAGGGCCCCACGCTCGCTTGGGTGAGAAAAGGAAAAAACAAGTTGGTGTGGGAAATGTTTGCTTGCGCGCTCGTATATATGATTAACCAAATATTGTTAACGTGTAAAAACAAATAGAAACATAATCATGTGGTTTGTTTTATTTACCGAGTAAAGTGAAATCTCCATTTTAACTCCACTGATTTGCATTTGTCTCTCTAAGTGTGGTGGATATTTCTTAACGATAACTTTTGAACGTTTAAACTGAATTAATTCAAACTTAGAACTTTTTTTCTTTGTGCCTTTATACAGATCAAGTTCTTTGTAGAAGAAAATCTAACTAAGAGTTGGAGAGAAATAAACTCTTATATGTATAAAAATACAGCTTACAACATTAATTATTACATGTATTTACCTTTTAAGGTATTTTCTGATGATTTAAACAGCTGAAAATTGGTATATTAGTGCAAATTATTGTAATAATAATAATAACATTAACAAAAAATGTAATTTTGTCCTTTTAGGGGGGGAAGGAGGGGAAGGCAGATAACTGGGGACTCCACAAACAAAGTTTGCCTAGGTTCCCACGCCTGCTAAGGGCAGCCCTGCCAATTAGTGTAAATAAGCGGATAGTTCAAAAGGGTAGCAAGACACGGACCACGTAAATAAAAATAGAATTCTAAATAATATATTGTTATTTTTATAAAATCCCGAAGCAGTATCACACATAGCTTTCCTCTGTATTTATGTGTTCCTTGGCTTTGTGTCACGCGGCTAGAACTAATCTGTGAATGAATGAGGGTATCCCCCTCTCTGTCTATCTCCCGCACTAAGGCGCAATAGCCGAGTGGCGTCACGGAACGGCTAAAGGCTGTATTAAACGAGAAAAGTCAACTGCGAGGGATTCCAAAAAAACTGATTCTATGTTAAGAACTGTCAAAGTAAGGTGGGAACAAATTCGCACCGGTGGAGGAGAGGTCTAGAGTGACCGTCTCGCAATAGACCGGATTGCCAGTGGTGGGAGGGTCGGTGCTATAATCTCGACCAGGTGCACTCGGGGAGAGGGGAGGGGAAGGGGATTGTTCGACATGGGATTCATCACTTTGGTTATAAAATTATCTCTCCACTTAAATCCGGGTGTATTCTCTCAAAATTATCTTCACAATTCATACCACCTTAAAAATAAGTGTTTAATAAACCTTATGTTAAATGTAATAATAGAATTCTATGAAGAAAAGATTTTGAAATTTGGAGTTTAATATAAAGTCCAAAGATCAACTAGTATATAAGATATAAAAAACTCTGAATTGAGTAACAAATTAGAATGGATTGACAATTAGGGAACTTCACTATATTTCTATCATATTATGAAAGAGTTAAGAATTTATAAAATAATATAATTCATATATATATAACACATTAAAATATTATAATATAAACTTATGAGTTTAAGTCAAGTGTGAAGTTAAGGCAGAAAAAAACAGATTAGATATAGGTTAGAATAAATAGAAGTTTATAAATTAGCAAATATTGAGAAGTGAAGTAAGAATTTAGGTTGAATATAAATTGAAATAAATTGAATTATATTCTTATCTGTTCATTAATTCCCTTGTTCCTTAAATGCTGGCACATTCCAGCCAAGGTTCTCGGACATGTTTCGGCACTACATCGGCGCCATCATCAGAACAGTTAACCACTCATAATATATGAGTCCTTCCAGCTGTTGATGGAACAGAACAGATGTTATAATTATAATTTAAAAAAACACCCGCCTCGGTGGCGTAGCTGGCTAACGCGCTTGTGTTGAGCTCGACTGCTGAGGACGGGGAGATAGAGGTTCGAATCTCGGTCTGGTGAACTGGTGGTGGTTTTTCCTAAATGGTTTTCCACTCTCCCTCCACGCAAATTTGGGTTCACTTCCTCTAATTCAACCTTCCCAATTCCTAAATCTATTAGAGTAATTAGTACTTAAAGCGTATAACCCGAATGGATAGTAAGACGCGGTGCTAAATATTATTATTATTATAAAAACAAAGAAATATTATCTAAAAAAAAATTAAAAATATGTATATATGAATTGGTTAGCTGTTAACAAACTCTCTCTCCCCCTCCCCTTCCCGCCCCTCTCCTACGCGCATTAATCTTATCTCAATTTTTGCTTAGGTGTGACGTTGGAAGCCATATCAAGGGGATAATGTTAGGGGAACGATGTTTCCACGTATCAGTATTCCTCGTTTCCAAGGGCTGGTAGAACACGAAAGTACAATGAATGGCCCTGCTGCTACACCCACCCCTTTACACACACACACACACACACACACACTAAACCTGCAGTCCCCCTCACAGGCTATAACCTAGTTTAACACACACACACACACACACACACACACACACACTAAACCTGCAGTCCCCCTCACAGGCTATAACCTAGTTTATACGTCATCTTGTGGACTGTTGTCCCGGCCAACTGTTCTCGTGTGATACTGGAAGAGGTAGTAAGTAGTAAACGTGGTAGAATGTCACCTGTCAAGGTGTTTTAGGATTGAGTCGTTTTATACAGTAGACCGAGTCAACACTGGTAGGGGATTGTGGGACTTTTGTGCGACGATTACAGGTAGAATGTTCCGGAGAATTACATAAAAAAAGTTTCGACAAATTGCCTATTTTTATCCCCTGGACGGTTTAGTGTAAGAAAAGGCACTGGCCTAGTTTCACCCAAATAAAGACGATATTATTGTTGTTGTTATTATTATTACAATTTTTACTATTATTATATTTGGAGAAAAAAGGAAATAAAAGACACAAGTAGCTGTGACAGTTAAATTTAATCATTTTAAAATAAATATCAGTAAATGTATTGTTGAATTGTGGTAAAATAGTAAGTTTAGAAAATATAAACATATTTTTTAAGATCAACCATGAAAAAAAACTAAATAGGGACGACAATTAAATTTTCATCAAAAGAGCCTTTAGAAAAAAAACCCTTTTTTTGGTAGATATTGATGATAACATTAAGTATATTGTTAGTGTTATTTTATAGGTGTTGATAATATCTATTTTAAAAAAAGACAGCTGCAGATAACATGATCTGACGTATCAATCCTTGAAATTTGATTTAGAAATTTTTTCTATCAGTCAGATAAAACTCTTAATATTAAAATTGGACTATTACAAGATAAGTTACCGGACAAAATGAAACGTTTAAAGACCTGATTGCGTGTATAGTCCGTTGTTGTCCTGAGCTAGCGATACTCGGCAAACAGGGCCAGTAGATGAAAGGAGGCGCGCTCCCGACCAATGTTGAACATGGAGTCCTCACATTAGGCCCTATTGTCGATGTATTGATATACATCCCTTCCTCACCTTGACACAGGCCTGCCTCAACAGCTGGGATAAGTAGATCGGGTGTTCGGCCAACAGTGAAATCACGTTTTATTATATTAGTTCAACCGCCGGACACACGGTCGATGGCATCGGGCTCGAAGATGGGCTGGATTGTCGTGGAAAGAATCTTGGCCTGGTGAATAGGGGAGGAGGGGAGGGGGTTTATAATCCCCTTTCCATACCAAGTTGATGTGGGTGCAAGCTCTCTAAATTATTATTATTATTATTACCGCGTCTTACTACCCGTTTGGGTTATACGCACTTACGCTAATGTGTAATGGTAGGGTGATTGATCTGTGCCGGGACCGAGGATTGAACCCCGGCCGCCAGCACAGAAGTCTGACACCTTACCCCTAGACCACCAGGTCACCTTAAGCTCTCTAAAGTTCTCAAAGCTACTATATGAACAGTAGGCCTATAATTTTGTGCTGATGTGTGCGGTCGGTTTTTTAAATCCGTCACAAATAGTTTAGTTTTAGATAAAATGTGAAAATGGAGCCTATCCACTCGCTCTTAATACACTAACACCAATCTTCACACTTAATACATTATCACCAACCCTGGTCCTTGATACATTATCACCAATCCTCATCCTTAATACACTATCACCAACCCTCACCCTTAATACACTATCACCAACCCTATCGCCAGGAAGTGGGAGATTCGGGCGCTAGACGAACCCGTACACAAATAGTAGCGTAAATATTATTTATGGGAAACTTTGGTTCAAACCAGTGTTCGCTGAGCTCGTTGTCGACCTATTTAACCACTCGACCATGGGGATGTGCTAAATGAAAATAGTTGATTATACATGCTGTGTATATGTTAGAGTTGTCATGTACTTTCTGGTTTGGTGATCGCATATGTCAGAGGATAGAGACCGTGTTCTCCCACCACACACTTGTGCTAGGGTATATTCGGAACACTATTTTTGACACTTTTCTAAAATTGACGAAAGTTTTTTATCGTGTTTAAGTACGAAGGAGCTTTTAGAAAAATACAAACTTTTTTCGGTCAAAAGTAATAACATTTTATTATATTTTTAGTACTATTGTATAGATATTGATAATATATATCAAAGAGACAGACTAAAATCACGTGACTTGACGTTAAAATATGTGAAAGTAAAAATAAAATAAACTCTTGCTATCAAGATTCTTCCTATGAAAATTGTACTCTAGATTTTCTTAGAACTATTCATACGCCAGGGAATATGCTCCACAGATGGTATCACTGCCGTAGGGTGTTGATTATTGTGATAGCTATAAGATAAATATAGGGATGACCTATTTCAATGTTTAATGTTCTATATTATATTTTTTAAATGTCCTAAAAGCGTCAATATTCTACCTTGTTGGCATAACTTAAAATGTCCTGAAGAGCGACTATGATTTTTTTAACAATCTCCATGGTCTAGATCAGGGAGTCACTTCAATTAAGGCGTCGGGCTTGAACCGATAGTCAAATCCCAAGGTGGCTGAAATTTTGAAATTTAGCTTTGCATAGGGCAAGCGACCATACGGGTAAATTTGAAGCTCGCTTTAAATGCAATTACGGGCAGAGTAGGAAACAAAATACGCTCATAGAGGATGGCTAAATTATAAATAACACTTTATTTTTGCTCCAAGTATTGTTAACAACAGTGTACGCGCATTATGATTGCGCTTTTAGGGTAGGGACGATGAGGGTGGAATTCAAAGAAAATGTGCCAGTATTTGCGTGGTGTTAAGGTAGAAAAACGCTTATTATTAATCATCATCCCGTATTTAGAGAGAAGCAAAGCCCTACAAAATTATATACTTTATTTGTGTTGTGGTTTTTTCTAAAAATTGGATTTTTAATTAGTTTTATAACAATCAAATGGGGGAGGTGGTGGGCAATTGATCCTATAAATCCCTCTCCCTCCAAAATTCACACTTGGACAAAAGTAAAAATCTATTCTTGTGAAAATAAGCATGCAAAACAAAAGGAAAAAACTATCACGTTTTACCACATTACCCGCCTCTGTGGCGTAGTTGGCTAACGTGCTTGTCGTGTTGAGCTCGACTGCTGAGGATGGGGAGATCGAGGTTCAAATCTCGGTCGGGTGAACTGGGGTGGTATGTCCTAAATGGTTTTCCACTCTCCTTCCACGCAAATTCGGGTTCACTTCCTCTAATTCAACCTTCCCAATTCCTAATCCATTGGAGCAATTAGTACTTAAAGCGTATAACCCGAACGGGTAGTAAGACGCGGTGCTAAATATTATTATTATTATTATTATTATTAATTATTATTATTATTATTTACCACATTAGTTAAGGATGAAAGGGGTTTTATTTTATTAGAACAAGAATTTACTTTCAACTGTTGATTCATTGAGACAACCTAGTAATTTTCGAAATAAATAATGGAAAACGAGAAACATAGATTCGTATTGTGATTCTTATAAAAGCGGCTGTTCCTTTGAAATGAATATATAAGAGATAATAAAATTTAAAAAAAGAGTTATAAGTGGAGAAGCAAGTCTCTGTGGTATAATCAGTGACAACTGTTTGTTTAAGATGCCACAAAGATGTGCGTGCGCACACCAACGCCAGTTCATGCGCCGTCATTCAGATTTATGGCAGCAGACATGTTGCTTGAGTGGCCCTCATTAAGGCGGCTGCCTCGGTCAGCGAGAGATTACCAATTTGCTGTCAGGCCACACGGCTTGAAACACAATGGTCTGTGTCGTTTTCTGAAACTACTTCTCTATTCTGTCTGAGCTTTATACTCCCTTTCGACCTACCCCTACAGCCACTCTTCATTATGTCAAAAAAGAAAGAGGAGGAATTAAACTATGAAACTTCACATCTCAAGGTAAAGGAAAGCTCGCTACTAGTTCTCAAATATTCTAAAATATTCTGTCATGAGTCGATCAAAAAATGACTATGTGTCAAAGGAAGTCTAAATATAGAGTCCTTTTTCCTCAAATCTAATCTCATATCCCCGCAAAAATTATTAAAAAGTCGTTTAAAATGAGCTTATGTTACATTTTCAAAAAAAAATATTAATAAAACTCAAAATATAGGGCTTCTAAGGGAAAAGAGCCCTGTTGGGATTTTTTTTTTACTATATTTTGGCTTAAACTATATTTTGAAATAACTTATCATAGAATTAAATATTGCCTTAGAGCTGAACGTCTGCGCGGCAATTTCTCACTAAGCGAGGATTCATCCATAATGTCCTTAATTTCATTGCTAAATTATGCCTTTGGTGCCTTGACTAGGGCGCCATTTGACCTCTAACAATCACTAGTTGTTATTTTTCTCATACTTAATTCAATAAATAACCTTGAACTGAATCTATGATGATAAATATCATTAAATAAATAACGCAAAATCCATGTTTTGGCACCACGAATTGTATTAAAAAAAGTATTGGCTTTGATTCTTGTTTAGGGTGTTAATTTTACTAGAAAAAATAAGGGTATGGCTTATAATAATAATAATAATTTAGCATCGCGTCTTACTACCCGTTCGGGTTATACGCTTTAAGTACTAATTATGCTAACGGATCAGGAATTGGGAAGATTGAATTTAAGAAAGTGAGCCCACATTTGCGTGGAGGGAGCGTGGAAAACCATTTAGTAAAAACCACCCCCAGTTCACCCGACCGAGATTCGAACCTTGATCTCTCCGTCCTCAGTAGTCTAACTCAACATGACTAGCGCGTTAGCCAACTACGCCACCGAGGCGGGTGGTATGGCTTATACATTAAGGCTAATTAATTTCCATTAAAGCAAGCGCTTATAGCCATGATGGGTAGTAAGATGTGGTAGGGCCACACACACACACACACACATAAAAAAGAAACCTGAAACTAGATATCCTTTCCTCGAAACAAACGTTTACTACGCTACTCTACTAGTTTTGCTGATATATCTTTATTTTAACACTACGTCTTACTACCTGCTCGGGTTATAACCCTATGTACTAATTACGACCCGCCTCGGTGGCGTAGATGGCTAACGCGCTTGTCGTGTTGAGCTCGAATGCTGAGGACGGGGAGATCGAGGTTCGAATCTCGGTCGGATGAACTGGGGGTGGTTTTTCCTAAATGGTTGTCCACTCTCTTCCACGCAAATTCGGGTTCACTTCCTCTAATTCAAATTTCCCAATTCCTAATCCATTAGAGTAATTAGTACTTAAAGCGTATAACCCGAACGGGTTCTTGGTCGTCATTTGAGTTAAAGATTAAGTTCAATCATTGACAGACCTTGATCTTTTCTTTAATGAAATATAGACTTCTAAGCGTGCTTCGACATAAATTTCCGCAGTTGAAATAATTTTATTTACGGACCTCGTAGAAATTGGATTCAGTGAGAATAGAGCAAATTTATTTTGAACCGACCTATAGCCTAGTGTAGTGTGTGCAATAATACACGGTTGAAGATTGAGAACTAATCTTTTGCACGAAAGCCAAAAATGCCCCATTTTTTGCACCGCGTCCTAATACCCGTTTAGTTTATACGCATATTAACTAGTTACGTTAATTTGTTAGGAATGAGTGAGGGTGAATTTATAAGAAGTGTATTCGCATTTGCGTGGAGGGAGAGTTCAAATTTTTTTTTAATCTTCCTTAGTACACCCTATCAGGATTCTAACCCCAATCTCTCCCTCATCAGCAGTTTAGTCTATTGCAAGAGTGACACCTTTGATCATGTAGTCATCGAAGCGGGTGATATTGATACTGTCTATGAAAAATTACAGCCGCATAACACACAAATTAACATATAAATATATGAGAAATGTTATAATATCCTTC
>CABFOW010000173.1:251825-316841 GCA_902141385.1 Timema californicum
CCCCCCCCCCGTTCAGAATTGGACTTTAGGCTTGGAATTGAGATATATAGATATGATATCGACCTCTCCAACTGTCAAACTACAATGAAGAAACATATATATATTAAATAATGTGATCGGGGAAAGTTTAAAAATAAATTTCTGGGTGGAGCCCGTACATTATGTTTCGTTATATCTCAGTTAGAATTAGTTTTTATTTTCCCCAGCGTCTCCGGAGTTTTGTCGGTATTGGAATGGTTTTATTTTTTTATTGCCCACTACAGTAGTATGGTAACATAGTTCTCCTTGTCAGCTTGCTCCATTTAGCTCGCGGCTCTACACGTGTTTCTCAGCTAAGCCTCGCATGTCTTCATCTCCACAAGACAAAGGTAACAGTGGTCTACGTCTTTCAAAACTATGCTCGGATGGTTGATGCGTTTTACATTAGCGCAGTGGCATAAACGCTTTTTTGTTTGTGGTCCCTCAGATATAATTTCTTTCAACTGTGTACTTCTAAAGCTGTTGGTATAAAATACAAGTTACATATATTCTGTAATCTACATCTAAAATAAATAAATGCCGCTCTCAAATCATCCAGGTCTCTTGTGGTTAGCCATAAATCTGGCACTGTTTATTCAGTGTTTATCACTAAATTAAATATATAATTATGTACACAATAGTGTGTCGATAATTCGGACTTGAAAAATCCGGATCACTAAGAAAAAAATTGTATTCATAAAAATAACCACATTGGTATCAGTATCAATATCAAAAACATGGCCGCCAAAAAATGCACTTCAACCTTTTTGTTAAAAGAAAATTGCAGACTTTTTGTGTTGTTAAATTTTTGTGATACTAAGCAAACAAAAAACAATGTGTATGTTCGTTGTTTAAATAACTCGAAAATGTGTCTACATTAACAGTGAGTTTTCGTAAGTATGTACCTCGTCAGTTCTAATTTTTGTTTATAGGTACTGTATTTTAAAAAATCCGGGTGATTCGATAATCCGGACGGGGTATTAGTTCGAATTATATTGAATAGTTATTATAGTTGAATACATATAATTATATTACAAACAAGTATTCCAGATTTTTATGTGAAGCAGCGGGTCTGGGACGGGATCAATACCAACCTTGTGTGGACAAATGAGGAGCTACTTGAACGAAAGGTAGCGGCTCCGGTCTATAAAACTGAAATTAGCGGCCGAATAGTTTGTTGTGGTGACCGACCACATGAGAAACTTTATCCGAATAAGTTGTTATTATCTTCGCCAGCAGACAGCGGCCGATCGGTATGTATAGCTCTATTGCAGGCAAACGCCATGAAGTATATAAATATATTAAATTTTACTTATTCCCTAAGATGTTTTTGCGTACCCCATGTTGAATATCACTGTCCAAACGGAATGTTTCTAGTTGAATAGGACAGTTTGACTTTGGTTCATAATTTATTTCCCTTTATTACGATATTGCTTCCAAGGTCCTTAACATCTGCTAAACAGTCTCAATGGAGGGAACATCTTTATCATAGTTTACTTTTATATATATATATAATATATTTTTCTCCTTTCATCAAACGCTCATTTCTCAAGAACTGTTCACACAGTCAAGGGTGTCTTCCACGTAATTGAGTGGATTGATGGTGACGGGGAGGTTGAGGCTCGAATCTCAGTCATTTTTGTTTTTCCTAAATGATTTCCCACTCTTACTCCATGAAATTGCGGGTACTTTTCCTATAAATTCTAACATTCCCTTAGCCCGTTCATGTAAATAAACTAATATGATCGACGGCCAGTAATACACAAAGCATCAAAAATAAAATAAAGATTTAGACTTTTTATCACTATAATGGATATTTTGAGATTTAATAACCCTTTCATATTACAGTTTTTTTAGAACCACTGAATACATAACTCAAGAGCCCATCTCGTCTCACGGATAACACCTGACTTAGGTGGATAATACAGCTCGACACAGGTCTAGAAACAGTTTTACCATATGTAAAAAAACAGTTTTAAATAATTATGTAAAATATAAAAACATTAGCTGATCCAAATCTCGTTGTCAAGTGCAGAGTGGAGAAAACCACACTTCGATACGATTTCTGGGCCGATTTATGATCTTGTATCTGATAAAACTCTTTTAAGAGCTCATCTTACGGTCGATTAGCTGGGAAATTAGATACAAGATAACTCGCTTCAGTGGCCGCTCTCGGTCTAAGGCGTCACTCTCACGTTGAGCTGGACTATTGATTATGGAGAGATCGGGGTTCGAATCCCGGCCGGGTTTACTGAGGGTGGATTTTCCTAAATGGTTTCCCTCTCTACCTCCACACAAATGCTAGTATATTACCTCTAAAGCAGTCTATTCCTCTACCATAACATATTAGAGTAATTATATAATACGCGTACAACTTGAACAGGTGATAATGTAGGCATATATATATATATAGTATATTACGCTCGAAACTGATTGAAGTGTGGTTTTATGCGTTCTCTACTTGACAACAACGACATTTGGATAAGGTGTACAGTTTTCAATTTTTCTGAATTTTTAAAAAAGAAATGTATAACGGAGTAATTGGTCTCAAATCCATTGTTTTCTAAACAAAATACAAAAAAAAACTTACAAAAATGTGACACCTGATTTGAGCTGTATAGGCCCAGTTATCTAAGTTAGGTGTGGGAGATGGGCTCTTAATTAAAATACCTTTTCAAAATATTGGAACTATAAATGGAATAATTAGTATCCGTAAGAGTCAAACGAATACGTTATTTACGCTAATGAAACAGAGATGAGGGAAGTTGATTTGTTTTATAGGAAATTTATCTTAATTTGCTTGGAGGGAAAGGGAGAAATCATTTAGGATAAAAGCACCCTCTATACACCCTAACAGGATTCCAACCTCGATGTCCCCCTTACCGAAAATCTAATCTAATACGAGAGTATTAGATCACTGCAACCACCGATGTGCGTAAAAGAAAATGTAATGAAAATTTAACCAAAACAAAAAGTTGTAAATACATTATTACTAAAAGAGCATTAATCTTTCCCAGCTGAAATCAGTGCAAAAACCTCTCATCAAATTTATTTCAAGGAACTATTATTAATTACCACCAATTCATATTTTTTCTTGTTCCTGAAACATCACAGTGAGAAATGAAACTAGTGCAGGTTTCCCCGTATGATTCGGTCTGAACGAAGTGGGAAATGTAATTGGTAATTACTCCACTTGAGGGCAGAACGTGTCAGAAGCAAGCACTCCCCCTCACTACTCTCTTCCTCCCCGTCACTATCCCCTTGCCCAACCAATTACAACTTTGGAAGTTAAACAGTACCTATATAGCACGTGATCATTAATAGGAGTTGTGAGTGCGTAAAGTCGAGTGGAATAGAGCTCGTCTGTCGAATATAGGATTCGAAACATAAATACACATTTTGGTTTGGATTTAAGTAATGGAAACATGTCTGTAGTTTTGACCCGATATAAATAGGTCAACCCGCTTCAACGGTAGGAGTGCTATAAGAGTCTAAAGCTTGATTCACACGTTTGGGGAAAATAGAAAGCAGAATCTACCTCAGTAGCACAACAATTCACACGCTATATGTTGACCCATGATGCATTGCAACGCAAACTTAAACAGCTTATTATCAACATATTTCATTTTCTAGTCCTAGACATAAATTTTAGATCACTCTCCCGATGAATGTTTTCAAATTATAACGCTATGTCGTGAAACAATCCAATACCGATGATGATTTGACGGTCTAGGGGTAAGTTGTCAGACTTCTGTGTTGGGGGTCCGGGGTTCAATCTTCGGTCCCGGCACAGATTTATCTGATTGCCAAACCCTTCCTTCACCTCTGACAAGAAGTGTATTAATCACAGCTTGTGCGTGTGTGGAATGCCAGGCCTCCACCGTGGTTCGGATCCCACGTTAAACTGTAGGTCCTCCATTTCATATCATAATCACCCTACCATTACACATTAGCGTAAGTGCGTACAAACCGAATGGGTAGTAAGACGCGGTGCTGCTAATAATAATAATTATTATTATTATTATTATTATACATCGATATACACGCATTACATTAACGGGCTATTTCAAATCTCCTCACAACGGCCAACGAATCTGTCTGCTTGCTGTTTTCTCTACAGCGCATGCATGCACTGTCATATGCACATTCGCACTGATTTTTGTTTATTTTGTCTAAGATTATACAAACATGTCGAATGTATAAAAAAAATTACAACATAAATAATACGATTAGACTTCGCTTTTTATTGAAAAATGTGGAATCCTCACACCCCTAGTTTATATCTATGTATTGTAGCCATTACAAAGAGGTTACAATAAATTTTTGATTTTTTTAAAATATTTAATTACATTATCTTAATGCGACGCATCTTGAGGACTATCCGGGCTATTCACTACTTTTATTAATCATTAGAAACAAATGAAGTGAAAACTACTGTACAAATAAACATATAATATGTATTTGGTATCAAATTTATTTCAAGTTTGTATAGCTTAAAAAATATTTACTTACCAATCCAGTTCGGTGATTAGTTGAGTTTTTTATAGGTTTTCTTAGCACCTCGTCTTATTATCCGTTCTTATTATACACATATTTACTAATTATGCTAATTGGTTAGGGATGAAGAAGATTGAACTAAAATTAGGTGTATCCACATTTGCGTATAAAGAGAGAGGGAAACCGTTTAGGAAAAAAAAACTCAATATATCTGATTGGGATCGAGCCACGATTTCCCCATCATCGGTAGTTTAGTCTATTAATATTGTGACTCCTTAGACCATTCTTTCACCTAAGTGGGTGATTATATGTCTTTTATAGTTCATACTGTAAAACAATTATTATTTAATGGTTTAATATAATAATTAAGAATATGGAAGAAATACATCTACATTAGCGTGCAAAGTGAATGAAAAAAAAAAATCTAGTAATAATTTATATGTGGAAAACCACCACTGTTAGTGCGACCGGCTGAGATTCAAACCTTGTCCTCCCTGTCCCTAACAATCCAATTTATTGTGAGCTTGAAGCCTTAGACCGTGGGAACACCAACGTGTGTATTGATTATCTATCACTTACTCTAAGCAATTAAAAACTGAAAAACTAGAATATAGTTGTAAGCTTTTTATTTTCAACCTGGCAGATCTTGGTACCCATCTAATTGTCCGCATTTCATTACAATAATAAGATACGTATCGTGGAGGTAAGATTTATATGTGCTTGACCTGCCTCGGTGGCGTAGTTGGCTAACGCGCTTGTCGTGTTGAGCTCGACTGCTGAGTACGGGGAGATCGAGGTTCGAATCTCGGTCGGGTGAATTGGGGGTGGTTTTTCCTAAATAGCTTTCCACTATCCCTCCACGCAAATGCAGGTTCACTTCCTCTAATATAACCTTCCCAATTCCTAATCCATTATAGTAATTAGTACTTAAAGCGTTTAACCCGAATGGGTAGTAAGACGCGGTGCTAAATATTATATTATTATATATGTGCTTGGAGAGAAATTGGGAAACTATTTAGAAAAAAATACTCTGAGTAGACCTAACCTGGTTTCGAGCTCCACATGATCTCAACACCGGCAAACCCAACTGGACTATCCTGACAAGGCTCTGCGTGCCCATAGTTGAAACATTAAAGATATCGTAAACATGTTATGGTTTGATAGCAACTGTAAAATTCGACCATATTATCTCACGCAACATGATTTCATGGGCGTCTCCTTCAAAGAATGTGTGTAGGAACATTTTATTTGATCCCTTTTATCTGGACGGTAAAATAATGTCTATTTCACCATATGGGTCATTCAGATGTCGGGACCGATGGCTTGTAATCGTGTTACGCTGACTTTAAGTAAACAATATTTTATACGTCTCTGGAGAAAAAAAAAATCAAAGGAAAACAAGAGAATGTTCTTCAGATATTAAATGAACCATAATTTGTTCGGGAAGTTGGCCTGTTTATTCAAGCGCTCAGTATTTGAGGCTAGTTTTGTAGGTTATGGCAACAAAAAGTGACAGTGATGGTTACTCTATTTCTTACTCCCACCGGGAGAGGGCATGACGGGGCGCATGCGTACTACTGGTCCACACTCCGCAGTGCACAGACATACAGTAAGCCCATGGCTTCTTTGGTGCTGACTGACAGCTCACAGCTGACATCTGACAGTCAACATTTAGGTATATACCTACATTTTGACTAAAACACATGTTTTTGCAGATCATATGGTTCGGCGTAGAGATACATAATTTGGTCTGGTAACTTTTCAAAGCTGTGAGCTGTGAGCTGTCAATCAGCACCAAAGAAGCCATGGGGATACTGTAGCAAATATCATAGTCAGTTGATCTCTGAAGAAGTTTCAGTTGCTGCCCGACATGACTTGGACGGCAGAGGCGTCCCTTCAAGACACGTTACCCCGAAACATGTTAACCGATTTGAAATATATCAAGGTTTTCATAAGTTCTCGACATGTTAGTTGTTTTTTTTATCACGCCCTTCTACCCATACGAGCTATCCGGGTTGAATTACGCTGGTGGGAGAGAAAGTTTAACTGATCAGAAACCTGTAGATATGTTTTGCCTATATTTTGTTGAAAGCTATAGTTAAAAAATATCAACCAACTTCTTAGATAAAACGGGATATCTAAACGTTTGCAACGCGTCTCAGCACTCCCCTCCACGTAGGAAGAACCCTTAATACACTCACCTCATCTCTAGTAAATGTATTTTCCGCCTTAAACGTTGTCCTAAACATGTTCCACGTATATTTTATTTTGATGTATTCTGTTAAAAAGTCGGGTGTCCTGGTGGTCTAGGGGTAAGGTTTCGGACTTAAGTGCTGGGTTCCGGGGCTCAATCCTCGGTCCCGGCACAGATTTATCTGATTGCCAAACCCTTCTTTCACCTCTGACAAGATGTGTATTAATAAAAACCTGTGACTGTGGGGAATGCCAGGCCTCCACCGTGGTTCGGATTCCACGTTAAACTGTAGGTCCTCCATTTCATCTCACAATCACCCTACCATTACACATTAGCGTAAGTGCGTACAACCCGAATGGGTAGTAAGACGCGGTGCTATTAATAATAATAATAATAAGTCGTGACAAAACGACATTCAACCTTGTTTGAGCCATCTTTGAACGTTTTCATAGCTTCGTCTCGAGAGCAGTGGCGGCTCGTGTATAGGCACTGTGGAACTGCAGCACCCCCTATTTCCACTTGATATTATAGATAACATTTAATATAATGAGTCCTTTTTCCTTTAATCCTCTCTTTATTTTTGTAGTACAATATATATCCCTTAATCTTAATATCAGTACTTCAGTAGCCATCCCCCAGTGTATGAAAAATGGAACCGCACGCTTCACAGTGCCAGCGACGTGGTGTTTGACTGTTGTGCGCATGCACACATAATAGAGGGGTGGGGATGAAGGTGGGACTGCTAGGTAGAGAGAGCACTGTCGTTCTCGCAGTGCCGGCTCTGGCGTGATGGTGGAAGGAAGTTGTTGTTTTTTTTACTCAGCGTGTATTGTGCTTAGAAACCATGTACCATATTTTTGAATGTGATAAAGTGTAGAAGAGTGTAGAATTAAATTATTGTTCTGCTTCCATCTTTTCTATTTAATTCATTTTTTTTCGGTTCTTTTATTTAACATAAAAACTAAAAGCGCTTGCAGTACTTTCAATGAAGAAAAATTTTCTCAATTGTCATCCAGAAATCAAGGAGAAATTTATTGAACTATTTGTGCAAATTAAAACAAGAAGAATGGATTTCATTTTTAAATGAATAGATTAAGCTTGAACTGTAACAATTTAAGTTAAAGTAAGTAAAAAAGTTTTTTTTGTTAAGATTTTATCAAGTTCCTGAATAAATTTTCTTTTTTGTACATGTTTTTTTCCCTTTTACACAATTTTAAAACAAAGGCTAAAAAAATTCTGTAGCAGTACCCCCACTAATTTTAGCTACGGGCCGCCACTGCTCGAGAAATAAACCGCTCGAAACGAAAGCTCTCATCTCGGAGAATAGGAAACGTGGAGGAGAAGGAGGGAGTGGACTGTACAAGGAACTGGCTCTTCACCAACATCACCAATTTTTGAATATTTAAATAGTTTACTTCAGCATATGCACTGTCCCAGGGTTTTAAGACAAAGTCTTCTGTCACACACGGGGGCTACCCCTACCTAAAGCTGTTGGTTCTCTTTGTGGGTGGTCGCTCTTAGCAACATCCAGGCAATTAGTAGTCCCAAGAGATGCTAGCAACTGTAGCAACGGATCTCATGGCCCCGCGTGGAACAAGGACTTATCTAACACGCACGGTCCAATTTTCATAGGACCACTAGAAAAGTTATTATATCTACTATCATATACTTCTGTGCTGGGGTCCGGGGTTCAATCCTCGGGCCCGGCACAGATTTATCTGATTACCAAACCCTTCCTTCACCACTGACAAAACGTGTACTAATCACATCTTGTAAATGTGTGGAATGCCAGGCCTCCACCGTGGTTTGGATCCCACGTTAAACTGTAGGTCCTCCATTTCATTTCACAATCACCCTACACAATCACCCTACCATTACACATTAGCGTAAGTGCGTATAACACGAACGGGTAGTAAGACGCGGTGCTAATAATAATAATACTTTCATATACTCATACATCAAGTCATGTGACATCCAGTTTTAACTTTTGATAGATAATATCAGTGCCAATAAAATAGCACTGATAATTCACTCTCGTGGACTGCCGATGTAAGTGGAGATAGGTGTTCGAATCTTAGCGTTCGGCCAGACTGACAAGCGTGCGAGCGCGTGATTAGCTGATAGCTCTCGATAGTTGTTGACAAGGAGGCAAAGGTTCGAATCTTGGCTCAGTGAACTGAGTGTGGTTTTAGACGAGTGGTTTATTGTTGTGATTTTCTCATCCTCTCTCTCCACGCTAATAGTTATTCTTATTTGTAAAGGCCTACTTTGATTATAATATTGATGTATTTTAACACATCAGTTTTACATATATATAGTCTTAACAATTAAATTAGGCCTTTAGTAACAAGTGTGCTAAACCTAACAATATATATTTTTTTAAGTCAAACGGGTCTATCATGTGAAATTGAGAGTTTTCCTAGCACTCAATGGACCAACATACAATAATATTGCCTATACTTATAATACATAACATTTTAGAAAACATTCTAAGGTTGAAAGTAGTGAGCGTTATATTTAGACTTAGTTTTTTTGTATGTAAGACACTTATAATAATTATTAATCAAACCCCTTCATTCCAACATTAAGATTCAAATTACCCTAATTAATTTTATTTAAGCTATCATTACTTTCACTTTGTAATAAAAAAAAAAGTCTTCCATCCTATATACTGATTATATGTTAACATCTTATCAGTATTGTCAGAAAACTATCTTTTTTGTTAAAACTCCTTTTTATAAAAATCAGACAGGAGTGTCAGTGCTTACTTTAGAACATACCTATTTACATTTTGAGGTTTAATAACTCGAAACATTTTAAGTCAATATGTGATTTTTTAAGGGAAATTTTTGTTTATTTGTTGAATGACAGAATTAAACTTGCAGTACTGTAAATAATTAATTAAATGTATGTAAATATGGCCGTGTGTTTAGGAAAGTAAGCTTTAAATTAAATAATAATATTTTGTTTGGAATACATTTAGCAACAAGCTTATTAATGACATTAATATAAGAATATATAATGTGAAGGGCATTTAAAGTGTATACGCATTAGCAAGGGGATGAACCATTTAAGAAAAGAACGCCCTCTGTAGATCCGGCTGGGATCCGAGCCCTGATCTCCCCATCATCAACAGTCTAGTCTACTGCAAGATTGACATCTCACTGTGGATTCACACATTCACCGAAAAACGAGCGCAGAACAGAAACGTGGTCACGTGTTGAGTTCTATTCCAATCACAAACTTTCAGCCTAATCGGCACGAGCTGTTCTAATGAGGTCCAACTTATCTTTACTTTGTCCGCTCTGCCTGAGACGTTCGGGCACAGGAGAACCAATCAAATCTTATAACTGACCATCTCATAATATTATTGTATTTATTTGATCGATTTTTTAAAATTTTGTTAGTAATTATCTACATTTTATTTAATTGTGATACAGATATTTGATTACAATAACTAAACTTTGAATGGATTTTTCAAATGTGAGATTCAAGGATTCAAAAAAATCAGATTTGAGTTTAAAAAATAAAATATCTTTCTTCATTTATTTATTTTCAGATTTATTATGATACTAGTGGTTTAACCCTAATTTATTATTAGTACAAACTTAACAGCTAGACTTTATACCATTAATTTACTACCTGGCGGAATTTTAATTTATATTGTTTTAATACGAATACCTACTACTTTTATTTGAAGAATACAGGAGAAAAGGGGGGAAATTGTCATATTAACTTCTGCCATCTATTAGACAACTATGAGACCATTATAATGCATTTTAGATAATGGTTAAAAGATGTATCTTTAATATTTAAATTAATTTAAAAAATAAAGTATTTGCTGTGATCCTTATGGGGTTTGAGATATTTTTTTTAAAGTCATGGTCCTGGAAAATATGTGCAATACAACAACTTTCCCCCTTTTCCTCTGTGCCCTTCATTTTCTGTAGCAGCAGTTCCCAAAGTAGGGTACGTGCCAGGACGTTTGGGGGTACGTGAAAATATTTGAATAATGGCGGAAAGAGCCACATATGCCAGCAGTGTAAAACAAAAGATTAGTCAAATTTATTACATTAACTCAATGATATGGAGAGGAACGGTTCGGGGTTTAATCTACATTTGACCTTGAGAAAATTAATTCAATATTGAAACTTAAAAAATATTATTATTATTAATTAATTAAATGTGTTGGGCAAAATTCATGAAAATATGCTGCCATGGGATACGCAAGCGAAAAAAGGCTGGGAACCGCTGTTCTATAGCAACACAATAACTAATGTGAACAAAATAAAAATTATAGTATATATTTTTTACATAAATATGATAAATTTAACCTCTTATAAATAAGTTTTCAATATCCGTATTTGTATATAAAATGAAGAATTAAGATCGATATTCGGATTTTAGTTCGATTCCTTCTTGAAGTAAAACTCGTAAAATTTGAGAAGCTCAGAAACTTACCAACAACGTGTGTACGTTACACTGTGGCACTCGGAGTAGTTTCCGAACAACTAAACATTTGTGTTGATCTCGTTTAACTGTCAGTTTGTTACTTTGGTAAGAATGTCCCTTTTTATATTCTAGTCTATTTGTACAATTTAAGAGCACAAGATACAAGGTCACTTTCTAAACAGAAACATAATTGAATTTAAGTTTTCTGCATTCTTTATTTAGCAACAGATACATTGAGATAATTTGAATAGTTTTTTTTTATTTTAGATTAATTGATTTTAAATTATGTTATATTTTTATTAAATAGTATAAAGTTGTTTAAATGGTCTCGATTCTACTGGGTTTTTTTTTAAGTTGAATATAGAAAACCACACCACGATGTGACGGCTGGTTCTGTGTTACCTAGCTAAGTTGGTGGCATTGGATTATCCGTGGTTCCATCTCAAAGTCGATTAGCCAGTAAATTATACATAAAATTACTCTCGAACCATAAAATGTATCGAAGTGTGGTTTTTTGCATCTTTCATTTGGCAACTAGATTGGGATCAGTTAGGTAGGGTTTTCATCCGTTTCATTGGACGAATGGTCTAAGGTGTAATTTTTGTGTTAGACTGGCCTGCTCAGTTGGGTCTACCGGGGTGGGTTTTTTTCTAAATTATTTCCCACTCTCTTTCCATGCATATGTGTGTAGATTACCTATGAAATGCTTCCTCTTTCCTCCCTATCCATTAGAGTAATTATCATATATGCGTATAATCTGAACAGGTAGTAAGACGCGGTGGAAAAAAAAACCGTTCAAAATTGTTTTAGTTTTAAAATAATGAATTTTCAATCGTGTTGTATTTTTTTAATATTGTAAAAAAAAAGTATCACTAGGTCTCAATTTCATTATTTTTTAGGGTGACCTGATGGTCTAGGAGTAAGGTATGTTGTATTTTTTTAATATTGTAAAAAAAAAAGTATCACTAGGTCTCAATTTCATTATTTTTAGGGTGACCTGATGGTCTAGGAGTAAGGTGTCGGATTTCTGTTCTGGGGTCCGGGGTTCAATCCTCGGTCCCGGCACAGATTCATCTTATTACCAAACCCTTCCTTCACCTCTGACAAGACGTATATTAATCACAACTTGTGAATGTGTGGAATACCAGGCCTCCGCCATGGTTCGGATTCCACGTTAAACTGTAGGTCCTCCATTTCATCTCACAATCACCCTACCATTACACATTAGCGTAAGTGCGTATAACCCGAACGGGTAGTAAGACATGGTGCTAATAATAATAACTATGCTGCGATGCCTGGGTTGAGCTGTATTACCTACCTAGCTTAGATGCAATCCGAGAGGTGAGACGGGCTCTTAAGATGCCATTACAGCCCAAACGCAGCATCATGTAAACGGTCACCCGTGGAATATGTTCGATAGGATGCTCGCTCATCCTCTTTACATGCCTCTCAGCGTCCCTTCAAGTACCTCTTTATCTCCTGAACCACTCGAGACTGACTGTACCACAGCAGAGGGATTCTTTAACCGGCCGTGTGCTCATCTGTGGACGTATAGTCTCTGTCCGCACCACCGTAGGTTCATCCTTACTTTCATTTATGAGCACGTAGACTAAATGTCAGGTTCATCTAGTCTATTCTTTAAATTGAAAAGTGACACGGGAATCGAACCCGGAACCTTTATATTAGTACGATAATGTTCTAACCACTGCGCTATCCAGAAATATGTCTGTACCCTGGGTAAATTCTTCACTCGTATTTTAAGGTAGAGTCTGTGATGGACGTTCGGAAATCGTCAGCAACATACATGTGATCATATCAGATAACGCAGCCACCTTCAACTCGGGAGGGCTCTATCCTGCCAAATGTACCACTACAATTACAATTGTACGAACGTGCATAGTAATAATCCAGGATAGCTCAGTGGTTACAGTAGCCCCATGGCTTCTTTGATGCGAACTCACAGCTCACAGCTGATTTCTGACAGTCAACATTTAGGTATCTACCTAAATGTTAACTGTCAGACCTGACAGCTGCTAAACACATGTTTTTGCAGATCATATGGTTCAGCGTAGGGACACATAATTTGGTGTGGTAATTTTTCAAAGCTTTTAGCTGTCAGCTGTCAGTCAGCACCAAATAAGCCATGGGGCTACTGTACATCGGCGTAATAAGCCAAAAGTCCCGGGTTAGATTCTCGTTTCCAGATGTCATGTTTCAACTTAAAGAATATGATATTTAGTTAAGGCTATAGTCGTGATTAAAAGATAAAATAGCTTGGTCATTTAATCCATCATCTAGTCTAGTCTGCCCGGTGTTGGACAGGTCGAAGGTTCAAATCCCGGTCAGTTGGATTAAGGCTAGTTTCCATAAAATAGTTTCCCACTCTCTATCTTCCTTCACTAGGGAAATTTCACATGCACTTTCTGAATCGTGTGATCGTGTCTCATCATATGACTTACACACACACTTAACACTAGAGTAGACACAAAGATAAGTCCCCCAATCACTAAATCACCATTGTGAAATGTGAAAGCCCAAATTTACCAATTATAGATATTTTGAGTGTTGGAAATCGAACATGGAGCCCTCAGCTCAGTATACAGACACACTACTAAAACAGATCCAAGGTTCTGGACCTTTAACAAGAGATAGTTTATAATCTAACCTATCCATGGCTTTTTTTAAACAACGTGTCTTACTACTCATTCAGGCTATACGCTTTTTTACCATATTAAATAATAACTATGTAGATATATTTCTGAATATATAGAAACAATATAATTCATCGGCAACCTTCAAAATACCACCTTGTTTTTGTGTGCTATGTGTGTGTGTTTAAAACTAAATTTTCGAAGAAAAAGACTACTTAGTATTATCCAAATTACATGAACTTCAATATAGCTATATTTTAAAAATAGATGAAATGAACCCAAAAATATTGGGCCCAATATAGTATCGCAACCTGCAGAGCAGAGTTTGGCAACATATTGTTCAGTGTAGCCACAGGTGTGGCGAATGAGAAGTGAAATTCGCGACACAATGTAAAAATTGAGAAACCAACTTACTCAACAAACATTTAAAACAAAACACACGGTTTGAACAACGTTATTCAATACGTATACATTTTAACTACTAAGTTACAACTTCCTCAGACGAAAATGATGAAAATTGTTCTAATTTAAATTGTAAGACAGTTTAATGCGACGTTTTAGAATCCTTTTGAACTGAAAGCAGAGTTGAAAGTTTTAGGAAAGGGTGTGGGGGGGAGTGTTGGGGAAAATGTTAATTTTACTGTAATTGCTGGATAATTAAAATTCTTCACAATTTCAGGGCCAATCCGCCACTTGTAGGTTTCCATACAAGCATAGTACAAATCAACATACGACAGTACAGAACAATTTTATTTTACAATTTTTGACTTAAAGATTAAATCAATCGATGCAAAATTCGGTATTATGTAGATTTTGCTCTTATCTTACAAAAAATATAAACTTTTATATTTCCACAGTTTAACTAATTTTATTGACGATCGGTGAAAGTGTAAAATAAAAAATAGATCACATGCTTCTAGTGTAATACAGTGTTTGAAAATAATCCCTTGAACTATTTTTGGAAAGAGTAGATTCGAAATTGTATGATTCCTTTTATTTTAACATTCATATGAAATAAGAATTCAATTTTTGCTACAAGATAAATTCGTGCTTTTTCTTTTCTTCCACCTGAGAAAAGGTTTATCACGCAGGTAGGTCATTATGAGATGTAAAATGCGTTAAATTGGATGGTTAAAACGCAATCTAGCTTCATTTCAATACCCTCCGAACAACCGTATTGAAGCAAATGGCGAGGCAGGTACTAAAAAGGAATGTGAATTAAAGCCGTAAGCGTCACCAGCCACACTTGTTGAGAAGAAAATAAACAACACGACTTTATGAACGTAATCAATGTTATGTTTATATTGAGATGAGTGTAAAAGTGGTTTCAACCGTTTATGTTTTTTACGTTTCTTAAGTTTACATTACAGTGTTCTGCGTATCATTATGTAGTTTGATGGCTCGCACGCTGTGTGATTCTATGTTTATTTTAACATTCATATTTCGCAACTTACCTAGAGGATGCTGATATCTCAGACAACCTTTTTAATATAAATTCTACAGGCCAAATAGATTTTATAAATAGGCCGAGGAGGTTTGATTTTAATTAACTGTACCGCAATTTTCTGTGAGATGGGCTGGAAAAACCTTAGTATGCATATTTTACCTGGACCATTTTATTTGTTAATTTTTTGTTTAAACTGTAAAAAAAAATTTTTAATAATACGTTTAAAATCCAGCTAATTACTGGCCTAGTTTATTGGTTAGGAAAGAGTACCTTACTTTAGAGGAAGTGCACCCACATTATCGTGGAGATATAACAATAATGGGAAAACACCTCTTTACGTCCCTTTAATTGTTATTTCACCATATTACGTGCCTGACGCCTTAGACCTTGGGACCACCGATTATAGCAACTTTAGCTAAGACATGATTGTTAATTTTGTAAATGATGGCTGAAGTAATAAGGTGAAAGAAGAGGACTTTTATTAGTAAGTTTCCAAACAGTTTGAAACATTTAGCAAATTTTATATTTATCTTTACTATTATTGAACTAGTAATGAATCTAGTTTTTATAAAGTTCAAGACAAACAAAGGGAAATAACCTTATTATTAGGAATGTTTTAAAACAAAAAGTAACTATTTAAAAGTTCTTAAACATTGACTTTATTTCCATGCTTCGAATTATACTAATATAAAGCCACATGGCTGACTCACTCACTCATTCACTAACTCACTCACTCACTCACTCACTCACTCACTCACTCACTCACTCACTCACTCACTCACTCACTCACTCACTCACTCACTCACTGACATTAAAGTTTACCTACTTCCAAATGAGTTAGAAACTTGAAATTTAGCAAACTTATAGCGTCTAGCCTGTAACCGACGGGAAAACTACAAAAAGTTTAAAAAATTTCAACCCCCCCGAAAAAAATTCAAAATGGTGGAGCAACTTTAAAGTCGGTACGGTATACACGATACAATACGGTAACTTTAAGTTGTTACGTTCAAAACAATGCTGGAATTACATTAGTTTAAATCCACGTGGAATAAAACTCACAGGGGGTTTGGAGGCGGAACCCCAACGGGCAAAGTGGGTTTAATATATAAAGTGCTAAATAAACACACATTTACCAATAGTTTTGACAGTCGTGTATCCAGGTTGTTTTTCTAGAGTTTACGAAAAAGGATAAAAATACGAAAGGGTGTGCAAAAATCATAAAATGATACATTATGTTTACGTAGATTGCAATTCAATAAATAATTGACTAATTCATAAAATAGTAAGCTCAACTACGTAATTGCAAATATGTTGATACATTAAAAGTTAATTTACAGAGCAATTTACACAGAAAGGGCCTTTTAGAAATACAAACATATTTTTAAGCCCAACATTAATAATATGTTACTATATTATTAGTGATAGTTTACCAACTTTGGTGTCTCCATGGTCTAACGCGGTACTCTTGCAATAGGCTAGACTGCCGATGACAGGGAGATCAAGGTTCGAATCTTGGTATGATGTACCGAGGGTGGTTTTCCACATTGGTTTTCCACTCTCCCTTCAAGAAAATGTGGGTACACTTCCTCTAAATATACCTAATCTTCGAAATACCTACAATCATAAGCGTAATTACATAAGCGGATAGCCCTAATGGGTAGTAACAGGTGGTGCTAAAAATATTAGTGTTATTTTATAGGTATTAATAATATACTGTATATCAAAATTGACAGAAGTGGATCTAGTAACTTTTTTGACTTACTTTGAAAATCGAACTGTACCTTTAAAATCGCAATTAATATCTCTTTCAGACCTAAACGATGGTCATGATCGTTTGGATGTGTTTCAGATGATTCCCAACCTTCATTGGGAAATTTAGGTTCAAATAGTGATACCAGCTTATTCTTTTTTTGATATTTTTAAAATATATTTTGCTATGTCCAGAAACATCGACTATACAACTTGTTTGAGTTATTTGTAGAGAACCACTTTAAATATACCACTTTTTTTTTACTAATCGTCAGTCAAATTATATTTAAAAAGCTTTATATTTCGTGTAAGAGGAAAAGTAGAGATGGGGGTTGACTTCTAGTATCCAATCAACCATCTCATTGATCCACATCGGCGAGCATATGGAATAAATGTAAGTCAGTTTCATCTCTTCTGGTTTGGCGGTGAGGGAGGTCGGTGCTCGTATCTCTTCATGGTATACTGAGGTGTGTATTTTCGTTAATGGTTTCTCTCTATTTCTATACATACAAATGCGGGTACATTTCCTCTTAGCTTTACCCTCCTATTTCTTCCCACCACTAGCCTCTTCTCTTATCCAACAAATTATGGTAGTCTTAAGGTTCAAATCCTTGCTGAATACACCCAAGTCTTCCCCCTTTAGAATGTTTTCCAATTCTTCCTTCGCGCAATTGTGGAAACATTTCCTACCTCATCCCTACCATACCTGTGTAAGAACGCGGTTAACCCGGATGGGAAATAAGACGCATAGCACAGTGGTGCGTAGAAGGTCGAGGGTAGCTGACGCGTATAAAGTTGGTCGTCCTTCTCGCATTGAAGTCACCTTGGCGTCACATATCATACGACGTTGACATCACAATGCGGGTCTCGCGTCCTTTGAAAATGAACCATTCGCATCACTTGCGGTGGACGGAACCTCGTCTTGGGACGTCCCCGGAAACGATGATTTGTCGGTAACTCCATGATGGGTGCATTCAAATACCACGTGTGTTTTTGTGTGCGTTGCAGTTCATCCGTCGTCGTGCAACATTTGTATCACCCTCACCGTTTTCTGTGTTGAGTGGGTGTACGTGTCTCATTGTTGTCTTGCATGTTTGATTCGTATTTCCTGGAACCCGGGAGTGCATACAATCGTAAATATTCAGCAAAGCCTATCTGGACAAGTATCACATATTGATTCCGCGTCATATCAGATGCTATGCCAACATATTTTACTTAAAAGGAAACAAAAACGTGTTAATATATCTCAGGTAATTCCTACTGCACGAATTCGGTGTTTTACGTGAGTATATTTATAATAATTTAAATAAAGACCTGCTGTTGGTTTTTTACACCACATCTTACTACCCTTCAGGATGCAAGCATGCATATTATTTACGCCGCTGTAGTAGTGAGTAGGAAGGTGATATTTAGAAGAAATATTTTGGCCTTTTCGTGGAGCATGAGTGGAAACCATTTGGGAAAAAAAATACCCTTAGTAAGCCCAACTGGGATTTGAACACCGATTTACTCGTCTTCGGTTACCAAGTTTACAGAAAGTGACACCTTAAATTAGGGAAAGTGGAAAGTAGTGGGGGTAAATTTTGCACTGGTAGGTCACATGTCACTTCACTTATTTCTCATAAGGCCGTACCGCACACTTTATGTACAAAGATTTTTTTCGAAAATATGATAGTGCGCCAATAATATATAAATATATCAATAAGATCAGTTGAATATTTTTAACATTATGCTTTAAAATAACCATTTTTGTATTATTTTTTTTAATTAAAATAAACGACGTTGGGGAATGTATAGTTTTTACACAACGAAGAGATATAATTGACTTGATTAAAAAAAAGCGAAAAGGCCGCAACCAACACCTTAAAAGGCCACTTATCGCCTAAAGGCTGCAGGTTTCCTACCATCGTCTTAGGCCAGTGGTTCCCAACGTGGGGTACGTGCCAGGACGTTATGGGGTACGCGAAAATATTTGAACAATGTACAGCGGAAATAGTTTCATTTACATAGTTACATTTACAAAATACATTTATTAATATTATCTTTTTTATTTTACTTTCTATTTAGCACCGCGTCTTATTACCCGTTCGTGTTATACGCAATTATTATATTAAGTGTTTTAGTTGATCAAAGAGCTGAATGTATCTATCCACACCAAGAGTAACGGTGACATGGGTGTTTTCCCCTCTCCCTCCATTCAAATTTGGGTACACTTCCTCTAAAGTATATATCATTCATGCCAAAATCACTAGCATAAATATGAGGATAACCTTGTCAGGTATAATAAGACGTGGAGGCCTCCTCCCCTCCCCAATAGTTTACCTAATACAATCAAATGATGGGGAGATCAGGGTTCGATTTCGGTTAGGTGTACTGTGGGTGGCTTTCCCTAAATGGTTTACCACTCTTCCTCCACGCAAATATGGTTACACTTATTCTAAATTAAATCTTTCTCATCCCTAACTCATTAGAGTAATTAGTAGACCTACATACAGTAGTTGTATAACCCGAACGGTTAGTAAGGCGAGGTGTTAGTAGAATTTATTCCAATTACGAACATTTCTTTCATTGAGTGTATATAAGAATTTTGGAAAGAAGTTACTTTTATAAAGTATAAAACATATATTTCTGTGATCAACATTGATAATATTTTACTATATTATTAGTGTTATTTTATAGCTGTTGATATTATCTATCAAAAGTGACAGATGAATATCACATGACCTTACTTGAAAGTAGATCTAATATTTTTTTCTCTCTCTCAGATAAGGCCCTTTCTATTAAGAATTGTATACGTAAATTGTATACCACACCCCCTTTCAGGTATATAAAACGCGAGCATAGGCTAAGTGATTGTATTATCAACTAGTTGAGGTCAATAGCACTAAAACGACATAATTAAAGCAGCGTCGTCGATGGATAAAACTATGATTTCACTGATGTCTAGAAACACAATCAAAGTTATTTCATTCCAGGTGAAAGGACCGATCGAATGAGACGTAGTAACTGTTTCGTCGACAAGTTTTACGATCTCAAATCAATTATCGTCTTGTTTATGGTTTGCCTTAGTTCTTTCGTCACCTTTATTTCGTCCTTATCTATACCATTACAATTTATTTATTTTTGAACGTGAGCGCATTCTCCATGGTGTAGCCCATTTAATTATACAGGCTAAAACTACACTGTCATTTACAGTATGTGGAAGAATAATTGGAAAAGAATTTGAGAAAATAGTTTTCACTGTTGACAAGGTTCCGATCGCCCAAATCACAGTTGAACACCATCTCTTAGGTCAAATCTGCTTGTGGAATACGATTATTTTCTCAATTGTTATTGCTAACGTTCAATCATCCTTAAAAAAAATTCTCTCTCGCAGGTATTCTTGACATTCTAATAAAAAGTATTTTTGACGTAATAATAGATTACCTTCGCATCGTTCAGGTATATTGAGATTTGTTTTGTCCCACTATCCATGAAAAGGTGGTTACACTTCATCCAAATTCAACTTTTCTTGCCTTTAACACTTTAGCATAATTAGTACATGTGTGTATAGCCCAAACGGATAATAAGACGTGATGATAAAACAAAATCTATCTTATATTGACTTCTTAACCTTACAATTGTGAGTACGTAAAATATGTTTTATTACAAATAAGGATATAACAAATATCACAAAGGATTGTGTCAAAAATATGTAAACTCATGAGGTGTATATATATATATAATATATATATATATATATTATCTTGGATCTATTTGACTTTTAATTTGAATCAGAATTAAATCTTTTAAATACTAAAATTAGAAACGTCAAATCGAATCCAAATTTTATTTAGATTTGTATTTGAAATTTTGTAACTCTGTAATATGTATATTTATATGTACATATATATATATATATATATACATACATATTACAAAGCTTCAAAATTTCAAATCCAATTCTAAATAAAATTCGGATTCGATTTGACGTTTCTAATTTTAGTATTTAAAAGATTTAATTCTGATTCAAATTAAAAGTCAAATTGATCCAAGATATATATATATATACACACACATACACAAACGTTGACTTACAACTTAACATATATATATACATATACATTTTTACACATACACAAAGGTTGGCTTACAACGTTTCTCTAGCCAACGGTCCATTTGTAGCCGTCATTAAACAACCTGTAAACAACGCCGTAATTTACCGACCGGACAGTCTTATTTTCAAAGGAAGGGCCCTTATCTGACAGCTAGAAAAGTTACAAGATTACTTTCACGTATTCATACGTAAAGTAACGTGATAGTCAGCTGTACCTTTTAATGGATACTATAAATACCTATAGAATATCGCTAATCACAATGTAGAAGTTTATCTATCAATGTTGACAGCAAAAAAGAGCGTGTTTATATTCTCTAAAAAAAATCTTATAATGAAAATTGAGCTGTAGTACCTAGTTTTGTAGAGTGTCCCCAGTGTAACGACTATGTCGCATGGCACTGGTATTTCAACATCCAGTTATCTAGTTATCTGTGTCTAAGTCGTTTCTTCGTTTCCGCAGACAGTGATCGGACAGTAACCACCGTGTAGGAGGACACATATTGGTCAGGTCCTAGCCCCCTCTAGCCGTGATATACCGTCCTGTAAAATTGAAACCTACGAGGGGCAGGGCACCGAAACTGTCGACCTTTAGTTCGTGAAGTCTTGGCACCTTCTCCAACAGATATATTGGTCAACCATTCGGGGCTGATGGCTATCTTCCCTCAAGATATGTCTACTAATGCCCACGTTTTACTGAATCATTTATTTTTTAAATTTTAATTCTTTATCAAATAGTAGCCTTTACTTTCCTGAACATGTTTGCAAATATTATTTTTTACATAAATGTGTCAAACTTTTAAAAGTAAAGGTGGAATGCTTGAAGATGTGAGTTAATATCAGTATTTTGTATAGTTTTTAAAACAAAAAGAAAAAAAGTTTCTGACCAAAATAAATTAAATATTCCTTCAGTAGAAACATTTAATTTTGATATTTTACACATATCAATCAGTTGTTTAATATTTGTCATGGACATTGCGGAATTTGACTATCATTTAAGTTTCTCATCAAATGTTACGGAGCCCTTGACCAGTTTTAAGTGTTAAAAATCTGTTGAGATTACTTTTTGGGTGTGTAGAACGACCACGCACTGAAAGTGCACCTACTTTGGGGTATATCAGAAACACGCCATTGTTTCTAGTCTCTGATATGGCAAAACCGATTGTGGATCCGTTCACGAACTACATATATGTATTTAAATTTGATCCGTATTGTGTTTAAGTCCTAACCAACTTAACCTAACCTTGAGGTTTTATTGTGATTATTGTAAAGAATAAGGGGCGTTGTTTACAATACATGTTTGACATATTGCCACGTCATACAGCTGTGTTTTTCACTGCGCTATTGGTTCATATCTTTGAGTGCTTTTGATATGAGGTTTCTACCTCTTGTGCGATTTTGATTTTCTCCAGTGCAGTGTTGTCACTGAAGCAGTTATTAATTTTGGCCAAGACGTTTTTATTTAAAAACAGCTGCAGAAATACTTACCTTAGCTGAAGTCCTCTTACAGCCTTACCTTAAGCGAGTGAGAGTACACCTCACAGCAAAATATCTATTACGAATTGTTTATTTGTTAAATGTTTAGGGGTATTTTATCAGCAATTTGAACTTTTTTTACTGATGAATTTCGCTGACACTAAATCACTCCAACACTTAAAACTATGTAACTTAAGTGACCCTATTCGGTGGCGGAATGGTCTAAGTCAATAGATTCAACTGCCAATGACGAGAAGATTTGGGTTCAAATTCCGATCGAGTCTACTGAGGGTGTTTTTTCCTAAATGGTTTCCCCCTCTCCTTCCAAGCAAATGCATGTATATTACCTCTAAAGCTCTTCCTGTCTTATTTCTACCTCATTAGAATGATCATTATATATATGGATAACCTTAACTTGTAATAAGATCTGGTAATTAAATATATATCAGGTACCAGCAAACTACTAAATGAAGCTAACTAATGATAAATTTAACTAATTTATCTTTAATCAGTTAATGTTTCAGTTTCATACTTAATCTTTTACTTGAAAAGGAAATGGGATATAAATTTAATCCACAAAAATTAGTAATCGAAACAATATTTACTTCAGTATGTAGAAATAAGTTGGCAATCAGAAATTCTAGTTCCAATAACTCTCTTCCAGCTAACCATGAAAAGTATAAATTTGGTCAAATATGTATTTAATGATCGGCCATCATTCCATCAATGTAACAACCACAAGGTGAGGGAGGGCTGCTATATATAGTGGCAAAAAACAATATACGACAAATGGGAATAAACTCATTATGTACTAATAGTTAACTCTGTTCTTTTGTGTGACATCCACTTCTCTAGGGCTTTCTATTTAGCGATTGAAAAAGTCGCTTGTGAGGGTTCAAATCTAATTATTATTGTAGGTTTTCCCTGGAATAAAATAGGACGTTAGTGGTAAATAATCATTTCGTTAAAGTATTGACTTCAACAGCGGGAATGTTTTGACCCAAATACCAATTAAATATAGTCCTATTTTCGTAGGAAGGGACATTTATAAATACAAAAACCTTTTTTCGAGCGGAAATTGATGGAATGTTACTATATTATTCGTACTATTTTATAATATATTAATAATATTTATTAAAAGTGAGAGCTTCAAATAATATGACTTCACGTAATAATACGAGGCAGTAGATCTAGTAACTTTTTCTAGCCGTCAGATAAGGCCTTTCCGATAAAAAAAAATTGACTGTATATCTTAGCTGGGGTTGTCAGATAAATGAATTGAGTGCATGACTCTCAGTCTAGATTCATTCATGCATCCCTGGAAATGTTTTTTATTAAATTTTATCTCCTAGCATATATATAATAAAATTTAAATTAAATTTATATGTTCTAATATCTATAGCGTTAAGAGATAAAATTAATTTAAAAAAACACAGGGATGTATGAATGAATCTTAGAATGAGAGTCATGCACACAATTCATTCATCCGGCAACCCCAACTAAGATATACAGTCATATATACATATGTTGGTGCTGTTCATTAATATTCATCATTTTAATCTTAATTCTCTGAGATTAAAGAAAGCGACGCTGTACAATTAAGTACATATGAACTGTGAAACATATGGGATGAATGAGTGTAATTACGAATATCAAAGCGTATAACCCAAACGTGTAGTAATATATGGTGCAAAGTATTAGTATTAATGAAATTCAACCGTATATGAGTAATATTCGAATAGATTGAAACATGACAACCGTACACGGGAATCGAACTTGTGTCCTTTGTCTCAGTACACCAATTCTCTACCACTGAACTATCCATCACAGACTCTGCCTTAAAATATGAGTGAATAATGGCCCTGAGCACGGGACGATCCCCCTGGATAGCTCAGTTGTTAGAGAGCATTGATAGGCCTACATTAATCCTTTAAGTTAAATATTATAAGCTGCTAACGCCATAGTACTACTACAGCCCGATTTTGGTAGGAAGGAACGTTTTTGACAGTTATAAAAGTTACTAAGACAAATGCCATAAATGTATGCGTAAATTAATGGGGTCTACAAATCTTTCTTTAAAAGATGTCATTACCCATTACATATGAAATAATACTAATAAAATAGTAAAATATTACCAATGTTGACCGTTTGAATAATATGTTTATATTTTCTAAACGTTCTTTCCTGTCAAAATCCTACTATAGCATGGGTGACCTAGCGGTCTAAGGGTAAGGTGTTAGACGTCTGTGCTGGGGGTCCGGGGCTCAATCCTTGGTTCCGGCATGGATTTATCTGATTATCAAACCCTTCCTTCACCTCTGACAAGACGTTTATTAATTACAACTTGTGAATTTGTGGAATGCCAGGTTAGGAATGCCGTGGTTCTGATTCCACGTTAAACTGTAGGTCCTGCATTTCATATCACAATCACCCTGGCATTACACATTAGCATAAGTGCGTACAACCCTGACGGGTAGTAAGACGTGGTACTAATAATAATAATAATAATAATACTATAGCATCATAAGATACGAATGTCATTATGGTTGTTGAGTGAGTAAAATGAAAAAAATAACACCTTTTAAAAAATATAATACTATACACACTACCCTGTAAAAACGAGCATTGGTGCTTTCAGTAACAATTGGATGTCGCACTTACCGATTAGAGTAAGGTACATTTAAGAAGGTAAATCACCCTAATAAGACATACAGGCTAATTTTAGAACAAAATATTTAATTAACCTTACGTGTAAAGTGGAAAACCATTTTAGGAAAAACCAGTGTTAGTTCACCCGACTGATATTCAAACCTCGATCTCCCCGTCATCGGCAATCTAGTCTTCTGTGAGAACAACACCTTAGACAATGCGGCCGCCGAAGTTGGTATAAAAGTGTTGTGTGTATTAAATTTAGTGTGGTTTCAACTCTTTTATAAAATGGTTGTTGAGTTTATGACAAGATATTTTCTACCTGTCTTACTCCACGTCAAGGTAATAAGCAATTAATTACACTATGGGATATGAATGAGGATGATAGAATTGAGAGGGAATGTATCCGCATTTGCGTGAGGTAGAGTGGTAATAAAAAAACCACCCTTGGTACACTTATCTAAAGTTCCATCAACCTATTCGACATCTATTGGTAAATATAGCAACTACGAGATCCCTCACACTCTCCCCGTCCCCCTCCTATGTTGTTGGAAAATAGCTCTAGGTGTAAATCGCACACTTGGACGTTGCCTACCTGTGACGTCACGGCAAATCAAGATAAGTTTTCTTATGATGATGAATTAGAGTTCTATTCAGTAAGTCTTAAAGATATAACGTTAAAATAATAACCATACAGTCTTAAATAATTCTAAAAATAGTCCCATAGTGTCACGAATTTGGTCTTTTTTATCTTAAAGTAATATTTTAACATGTATTTTTTTTATAAATCCTCTACAGCTTAGGCTAATTAGCATGATCACGAAAATGGTCTGTAAGAGTCTTTCTGCCAGGATGTAGATTATAAAAAGGTCTGGGGTAACATATGTCTATCTAGAATAGAAAACAAGAAAAATGTAATTTTAAAAAGCAAGTAAATGTTTTCAAGGCGTGAATAGTATAGTAACTGTGTAAATTTGTCAGAGGAATAGGGGAAGTGTTATCAGCAGATAAATAAGAAACCTTGCAGGGTGAGCTGCTCATTTTATTCCCTCTATTTATATTTCGTGCATTGGTTTATAAATGTTATGGTGTTTAGCCTACTTAGGATGCGTCAAGTTAAGATGCAACCCGCTTTGCAAAATAGCTTTTAAATTTCCAAGTATGCAACGTCGTTAAATAATAATTACGTATATTCTAACCTAACGCACTTCTTAAAGTTGAGCACAACGTCCTTGAACACATCCTGTCTTACTGACTGTTTTGTGTATGTGTGTTTTTTGTGAGGTGGACTTCTCTTCCTAGGACACACGTGGGTATCAGAAATTACTTTAATGAGTAATTTGTGTGTAAATTGTAGACGACTCTTAAAATAATGCCTTTTTCCCCCCTCACTGGCGTATGTTTTCTACGAGGTTCTAAGAGGTTATGTAGTAAAAATGTCAACGTTTTCCAAGCGGTTAAGTTATCCAACTACGTATTTCCCCACTCAAATATTTAAATGGTGCGGTGCACCGGACAGACTTTCTCTCGCTTTTATCTTAAAATATACATTTACGAAAGACTCCCAGAATTTATGAAAGGAAATAATACATTGTTGTAGAAATATTACACCAAAGATTAATGGAATAATATATACTCCTACCTACTTACTCTATGGAATTATGAACTTGGAACACTGTTACAGAAAAATTGAGAAAAGAGAAACATCATTTTCCACCAAAGAGAATAAGAATCAAATTCATTTTCAAAGGCCTGAATAATTTAGCTAATAAATTATTGGTTTTATACAAATATATTTCAATTAAATAATTCTTATCTTTACTAGTACTACAACTTTACAATGATAAGTTATTTCGTATCTCAAATAATTGCGAAGAAATTATGAAAATTGGAAAGTTTCCCACATCTTAAGTACCCTAAAAATCACTTTTATGATAGAATGAAAGTGTCCATCTTGTTAATATTGATAAACAGTGTTTGGATATAAAATTTAATCAAAATAGTTAGAACGAATTTTGAGAAAATCGTTTTTTTCCCTCTTTTGCCCTTCAGTAAACTACCTTTAAAATTAGGGTTAAATATCTGATTCCAAAAACCCCACAGGGACTTTATGAAGACCTCAGATACCAAGTTTTAGCCCAATGGATAAAATAGTTTCGGCTTTAGCCCGAAGTACATACAGATAGATGGCATTGTGAAAACCACTTTTATTTTGTTTCGGGAGGGTCGTGAAACGCCAACAATTATCAAAATCTCGAGTTTGATTTTTTTTACGATCATAATACTTTCTTTCCGAGGTATCGAGAGAAAGTAGAAAGTGCGATGCTACATCATGACATTGTAACCAGAATCATAGCCCGGGTTCATTACCTGAAATTTTACGGTAAGGAAATATTTCACTTTAATATATTGTATTAAATTTTATTTATAATCAATCACTTACTAATGAAAGATTTCCATGAGAACATTTTATATTATTTTAATTAAACTATCAGTTCCTTTTCTATTATCTTTGATCAAACCAACGATTGATCTATTACTCTTATAAAATGTCTTAACCTTTATCTATTTCTCTTATTTATGAAATAAATTTCATTCGCTTTCTCTTATCAAACGAGTTAACTCTGTTCTTCTTAACAAACAAATCATTATAACTCTATTTCATTTATCAAAAACAATTTTTCCCCCCTATTTTGAACATCAAATAAATTATTCTTTCTCCATTTTGCTTATCATTTAAATAATTTTTTTACTATTTTGACTATCAAATAATTTGTTCTCGCTCTCTTTAGAATTTCAAATTAATCATGCTTTCTCTATTTAGCTTGTTGAATGAACGATTCTTGTTCTATTTCTCGTACTATATAATAATTCAAACAAGCTATTTCTGCTTTATTTTATACCTAAAGTATTAGTAATCGTTATATTTCTATAGGTCCATATTATATTCAAGAATTTCCTCTCCCTTAGAACAATTAGCTCGACTAGTATATTAAATGCAGACCAGCTAAAGAAGGGAATTAACACATCAAATTCAACCATCGTAGATGTAGAAAGCTCTTGTAATGAAGACATCAACCGTTAGGTTCACTGTCATCCTCCAACCCACCCATTATCCGCAGTTGATTTAGAAGGTTCAAGAAGGAATGCCCATACCACTATTAGTAATTTCGAGACATGCTCTTGTTTGACAACGTAATTGGGAGGGAAGCCGCCGAAACATGCCGAAGGTCGTTCTTACCTGACATATGAAAAGAAAGTACCACGGTGCAAGGATAGCTCCCCCTTTATTAGTTTTTGACAAGGTCAAAGGTCACTGAGCACACGCGACTACTTCCAAATCGAGATAAAAGGAGGAAGGTAAGTTTTTCTCGTATTAGATTTATGTGCTGGAAAATATCACATACTTTATTTTAATGGTAAATTTTAAAACAGGGGATTTTATTAAGTATCTAAAACTAATTTAAATGCACAATATAGATATTCGCCTGGGAAATTTATTCAAAAACAACAATGGGGAAATAAACCCACTTCGGTGGCCGAATGGGCTAAGGCGTTACTCTCGCAATGGACTGGATTGCCGATGATAAAGAGATCTAGGGTTGATTCCCAGTCGAGGGTATTAAAGTTTGTTTCTTAAATGATTGTCCTCTCTCTCTCTCGCTCTCATCCGTGCAAATGCGGGTACACTTCATATAAGGGTAAATATAGCCTTCCTCATGCCTAATCCATTAACGTCATTAGTAGACTATAATTATATGCGTATAACCTAAGCGGGTAGTTAGGCGCGACGCTAAAAAACAAAAAAACAATGGAGAATCAATCACCTTCATGTTCAAACACACCAATCCGATAATAATATAATTCCTATATCTAGGGCCCTATCAGAGCACGCCAGTCAAACACACCAGCACTCTTATTATATCACTGATTAGTTAAAAGGTGTTCGCAATCAAAGTTATAATCTCCAAATAGCTTGTATTCCATTATACCGGTTTGGGGACGACACGCCAGTCGTCTGGCTTATCGAATAAGGTTATCAAGTCCAATACCCCAACCGTATGAGATAATTAATTCCCCACTAAATTGTAACCATCTACTTAAACTGCGTACTCGCTACATTCGTCTATCAGTTCACACACAAAAACGCTATTTTTAAAAGAAATGCTGGGCATTGAAACAAAACCCAACCGCCATTTTCAACCTCCACACTGTCATCTTATCTACATTTACCAAATGAAAGTTCCAGACGATCAACCAATCTTCAACCCGGACCCTGCACCAAATCTTCCTGATATAGATGGATATTTTATTATGATACTTCATTCTTAAAAACGTTATTAAAATATATATACTTTTAATTTTTTTTCAACTATATATTACGTAAAACTTAAATTTAATCTTTATTTTACCACCTAGATAATAAGAAGAAACATTGTATACAATTATTTTATCTCTGACTGAAGGGAAAATGTGACCTTACCATGGAACTTTGACTTCACTTTAGAAGTAAGAATAAAATCACTGTAATAATAATAATAATAATTTATTATTATTATTATTATTATTATTATTATTATTATTTAGCTCCACGTCTTACTACCTGTTCGGGTTATACGCTTTAAGTTCTAATTACGCTAATGGATTGGGAATTGGAAGGTTGAATTAGAGGAAGTGAACCCGCATTTTCGTGGAGGGAGAGTGGAAAACCATTTAGGAAAAACCACCGCAGTTCACCCGACTGAGATTCGAACCTCGATCTCTTGGTCCTCGTTGGTCGAGCTCAACACGACTAGCACGTTAGCCAACTACGCCATCGAGGCGGGTATTAATATTAATAATAATAATAATAATGCCATTTAAGATGTAACTATTGAGGAGTATAAACTAAAGGAGCTAAACAGCTGTAGTTGACCTGGAAAGAAACTTTAGAACCAATATGCGAGAAAAAACTTAATGGCGGACATATGGGTTAACTTTAGCCTTTCATATCAAAGAAGGCGATGGCGCGCGGTGGTTGATTACGTATATCTATCCCGCAAGAGCATTTCCAGAACACTATTTGGCACATGCGCAAATTCTTATCTGTCAATAAAGATAAAAAGACAATAACTGGAACGTTTATTACAAAACTTTTTCGTATATTTAAACTTTTTTGGGGTTTTCCGATTTTGATGAAAATATTTTATTTTTTACATTTCCAAAAGTGGTTTAATCCATAGTCATACGTATAAAGCCCTATTATTTGCAATTGTATCTTTTTATTGTTAGCACTACCTATAAAATAACAATGATAATATATTAAAATGATATCACTGTTGATGGCAAAAAAAAGTTAAGTTTTCTAAAGGTTTATCTATAACAAATTCTTACTATATATTAGATTTGTTAGATTTGAATTTACTGAACATAGGCCTAATAGAAAATAACTCTTTCAAACAAGCTCTACGTGATAAGCAAATGATTAGTGCCATATTTCTAGGTTATGATTACATCCATATTCCATAGCGTATATTGTCTAATAGTGGCACAATGACGTAATGGGTATAGATTCGTAAGTCCAGATAGCATTCGGATAACATTCGCTTAGGAGTAGAGTAGTCACGCCTATTTGTATGACTTTATTTGCGCTGATCTCACCCATACACGAAAAAAAAAATTAATCATTCACCAAGAAAAAATATCTTTCAACCTTCATACATTAATTTTATGTAGATCGTATTATTACTCCTTATGAGGTTAGTAAAATTTAATCTTGTATAGAATGAGCAAATAGGATGAGTCATTGTATCAATGCGTGAATATGGGGCATGACATTATATTAAATATGCATATAGTACTTAAGATCAATCTCATGATTCTACATAATGTTGCGTTACTTCTCAAAATAGTTCCACAAGAGTTGAGTCATCAAATTTATAGGACCATAAATATATTTGACGCCTTGTTATGTGGCTTAAATAATAGACATGTATTCGCACCTTTGAGCTCGTATGAGGTCATACACGTAATTATAGGGCCTGCCCATACATTGTCACATTCTTTCAAGTTTTATCATACATATACCCATAGCTCTTACATATTGAACACAACTATGTGTCTTGATTTTGTTGATAAAGCACACAGCCCATTACATTAATATAACTAATTTATTTTCGACATTTAGTTGTATTTTTTTAACACATTAATAAATTCCAAGAAAATTATGCTTGGCTCCTAGGTGACATTTTAAAAGACCATTCGTATTTATTGTCTCCTGACATGACTTCCACCAAGGCCAGAAAGAACCTGATTTTCTGGAAATATTTCATGGGTTGCTCCCACATTTTTCACCTTCTTCGGTCCGGGTTATCCACATGTTTACACTAATGGGCCAGGTAGGAGGAAGGTAGAATTTATATAACTTGTATTTACATTTACGGGGGAAACAATTTAATTGAAAAATCGCAGAGTACATCCGGCCGATATTCGAATCTCGACCAAGGCAAACAATATCGCATTTCCACAGATTGCTGCAACATTTCTGAATGTGGAAGGAAAGTTATTGTATACCCGCCTCGGTTTGAGAGCAACCGAAGCTTCTACCAAGTTATATATATTGTATAATTTGAAAATTTCTAAAGTAGGTAATGTTTACGCCAGGGTGGACCAACGTTTTTCATCCCAAGGGCCAAATTTGATTATCAGTTTTTAACACTGGTGAAGATATATTTAGTAATCCCATCAACGCAATATAGGCCTACCAACACTTAATAAACAATTACTTTCAATACTTTTATATAAATGGTATTTTTGGTTGATAGAATTTGTCAAATTTTACTGCAAAAAAAATATTAATCTCTCAAAAATGCATGATAGATTATTAATGCACAAACACTTTAACAAAACAACTTAACTTTATAAATAAATATTTAAACATATTTTTATTATTAAAATACATACAAAATAAAACGCGATCATGGGCTTTTTAAATGATTATCTTTATTTGAATCATTAGTTATTTCAAATCCTCTACCGAGGGTTATCCTTTAATTTTCCGCCAAGATACTGTTCGAGCCACATTTCCACTGAGCGCGGGCCGCACTTAACCCACGGGCTGCTAATTGGATCACACTGGCTCTCGTTATCCAAGAAGATGTCATTAGTCTGATTACGTTTCAGGACATCTGTTAGGTACTTAAGTCCCTGAATCGCTAACATATCATTTTGGAAAAGTACAAATATAATTTTGAATAATTTTTTGGTACATACTATGGTTATAGCCTGTTTATCTTTTTATTTTTCTACACTAATCAATTTAAATTAACTTGACAAAATCCTTTAGTTTCTAAAATGTGTTATATCTTATTTGATTTGAATATTATAAGTAATAATATGATAATCTCATTGTATTAATTGTCTGCCTTTGCACACTGACTGACCTTGTTGCAAGTTGTTGAGTATGCATTGGAATTAAAGAAGACAAAGAAATGACAACGTATACAGTACAATTTTAATAGGAAGAGTATTTTCTGCAACTGTCACTTTCAGTAGACAGCATTAATAAAATAGAGAAATGTTATCAATTTTAGCCTAAAAAATTATATTTGTATTTTCTAAAATGCCTTTCCTATGAATATTGCACTACATAGAATTTTGTTTTTTGATTGATGTATTTAACGTAAACCTTCGTAACTATCTGATTACATCAATACACAAATTACAGCCTAACTTTGTGAGGGGAAATCTCAATCTCACTAATGCTACATTTTTTGATCATGCCATTAATCAAACTAGTGACCCTTAGTTCGCTAGACATATACTTTACCGATTGAGCTAAGGTGTCAACTCGATGCTATAATTGTATATATACGTTAGTTTTAAGAATAAAAATCCCATTGTGATTTCTCGCTTTCAATTTCAAGCCTTGTTAAACCTCATCCTTCTTGTCCACTCAGCGAGTCAGTTACCAAACGATATCCAGGCCATAATCTGCAGCCCCGTTTCACCTTCTGACATCGCCAAATTTCGTAACTGATTATGATGTCACCTCGAAACACCTCTGCTCTTGAGATCGATTCGATCTTCCCTAGAACTTCCAGTATTAATGGCGAGGTCAAGTGGTGAAGGTCATCTAATTAATGACAAGGTACAAGGCACGAGGCCACTTTATTTTCAGACATCGCCCGCGCCTTCCTAAGTGGAGAACGTTGGGAAGGGGGAGAGATAGAGTCACGGGTGCTTTTCGTGACTCATGATCTTTCTCGTGCTGACATGTTTCCTAGCTTAGCTCATAAGTATTTTCGGGTACTTGTTACTCATAAGCGAAATTGTTGTTTTCGTTGTTGTTCGGCGCGTGATATATCAAATTTATTGCCGGTGTCCATCATAAGCCTTGAAACTTTGTCTCATTTCCCATATGGGTTTCTCTTCTGGGGGTGCCCCCTCTATTTCTACCTAAAGATGGTCATCCCAAAATTGTGACACTACCGGTTTATAATGGTATTCAAACTTGCAATGTCAACACACTTGTTTTCGTGTAAAAACTCCTACTTCTTTATTATCCCCCGCAAAATGGGAATTTATTAGACTATTCCTATCAGACCATAGCTCTCTTTTTTTTTAATGAAACGCCCTCTTTCGGGAAAGTTTGGTTTGAATGAATCTTATTCCATTCATCTTTGAAGTCGCAAATTTATCCTCTCCTACAAGACAGTGTCATGTTTGTGTTTGTATGTTATAAAAATGACATCATAGCACGGAATAACGTAATACTCCCACGTAAAGCTCGATTTAGAAATTAAGGAGTTTTTATAAGGTTCTAAAAGCTACTAAAACAATGTTTACGTATTTTTATTTCGATTCATATGATATACAACTGTCACTTTTGACAGCTTGTATTATTACGTGTATAACTATACTATTAATATAGTAAAAGGTGACCTTGTGGTCTAGGGTTAAGATGTCGGACTTCTGTGCTGGGGGTCCGAGGTTCAATCCTCTGTCCCAGTACAGATTTATCTGATTGCCAAACCCTTCCTTCCCCTCTAACAAGACGTGCATTAATCACAACTTGTGAATGTGTGGAATGCCAGGACTCCACCGTGGTTCGGATCTTACGTTAAACTATAGGTCCTTCGTTTCATCTCACAATCACCTTACCATTACACATTAGCGTAAGTGCGTATAACCCGAACGGGTAGTAAGCCGTGGTAATAATAATAATAATAATAATAATAATAATAATATAGTAAAATGTTATCAATACTGACTGAAATAAATGTGTGTGTTTTATAAAAGTTCCTTCTTACCAATGTTCATAGAAATGACAGTTAAAAAAAAATACTAACTTTTTGTGGTCAATGTCAAAAATATTTATTACCGTACGTATGCACTAATTACGCTAACGAGTTAGGGACGAGGAAGGTTGAATTTAGAGGAGGTGTACCTGGATTTGCGTAGAGGGAAAGTGGAAAACCATTTTGGAACAACCACCCTTAGTACACACGAACGAGACTCGAACCCCAATCTCCTTGCTATCAGTAGTTTAGCCAATTGTGAGAGTGACGTCTTAGACCACGTGGCCACCGATGAATGTGTCAATATTGATAACGTTTTACCATATCATTAGTGTTGTTTTATAGTTATTAATAATGTATATTATTAGTGGCATCTGCAGATCACATGGCTTGACGTATGAATACGTGAAATTATATCTAGTAGCCCACCTCAGTGGCGTAGTTGGCTAACGCACTAGATTCGTGTTGAGCTAGACTGCTGAGGACGGGGAGATTGAGGTTCAAATATCGATCGGGTGAACTGGGAGTGGTTTTTCCTAAATTGTTTTCCACTCCCCCTCCATGCAAATGCGGGTTCACTTCATCTAAATTTAACCTTCCCAATTTATAATCCATTAGTGTAATTAGTACTTAAGCGGATAACCCGAACCGGTAGTAAGAAGCGGTGATAAATAAATATATCTAGTAAATATTATAACTATCTTCCTATGAAAATTGGAATGTATTTAACACTAGACCCTTATCCCTCCCCCCCCCCTCCCACCGCATTATTATTTTCAACACACATATTGAAGAATCATCATAAACTCTACCATAAAATATGAGTGACTATCGACATTTTTATGAGGAATAAATTAAATTTTCAAAATAAAATATAGCCTGTGTTACTCGCTGATAATGTAGCTTTATATTGGTGAAAGAATTTTTAAAATAGGTCCAGTAGTTTTTGAGTTTATCCATTACAAACAAAATAAAAAAAAATCAAATCTTTCCTCTTTATAATATTAATGTAGATGACACTACAGTTGAATCACCATTGATAAAACCTCCTTATACAACACTTTAAATATGAATGTGGAGTAGCCCAACATTATATTAAAGTTCCTACAGCTCACAGCTTACAACTGTCTCTATTGATACAGTCTTTCAAAAGAAACATATCTAATTAAACAGCTAGTTTTGAATCATATCAATAACGGGAGATGGGTTGAATCTCATACTTCTTAAATCCGAATCTCAAGTCCAGATTTTTAAAAAATATTTGAATCCATAAAAATATACAATTTAAGTACAAATCCAAATATTGAATTTTGAAAAAATTCTTAAAGGCTCTGGTACCACTGGGCACTGACAAACGCCTCATTTTTTTGGTCATATCTGTTACGTCATTAAAAAAACAAATCTTTTTGAGTAAATCAATTATATTAATACAATATGGTAATTTATTTTTATTTATTTTTTCCAACTACACCCAAAAAAATACTGTTACCAATTGCTTATAGATTGTGATTTCAAATCAAGGCCTTCAATTCGATATATCTTAATGAGATTTTTAAGAATATCTAATCCCTAGAATACCATGGGTTTCAGGCTTATTATCGCTATTATTAACAATTTCGAACTGTCATATTTAAAAGTCCTTCCTACGGCGGTGCTACTGAAAAGTTGTCTTTCTTGTGGCTCTTAGAATTATCCTTGATGAGCACCAAGTTTTTGTTGTTGTTAAACGATTTCTGAACCAATTTCAAACTTTTCCCATTTTGGTGGCCGCATGGTCTAAAGCACTACTATTACAGTAAACTAGACTGCCGATGACGGAGAGATTGCGGTTCAAATCTTGGTCGGGCGTACTGAGGGTGGTTTACCAAAATAGTTTTTCACCCTCCCACCACGCAAATGCGGGTACACTTCCCCTAAATATAGCCTTACTAACGCCTAAAACTCGTAGCGTAATTCGTACATAATCGTATAACCCGAACGGTTAGTAAGACGTGATGATAAAAAAAAGCTTTCAATGCACATAAAATGTTGTACTTGAGTCTAAAGGAGCAACTTTTCTTGTGCAAGATTGTATCATCATTTGCCTTTGGTTCTTTACATACATAGGTATGTCAGCGGTAAGGAACCCCACCCCCTAATTCCTCAGCCATGTGAAGTGTATAAGTTTTATTCCGTCAGTATTCAAACCAGGGTCTCTCTTAAGAAGACAGTGCTCGATGCTATATAACTAAACGATCTTCCTCACAACCAAGGTCACAAGATGATTAAATAAAAATATAATAAGAGAGAATATTTTACTATAACTATTGATATTTACACCTACAGGGGTGGCCGTGTTGCCCAGGAAATTTTGACTCAAACTATCCATCATTGACAGGGGTAGGTCAGAGTTCGAATCCCAGGAGAATTAATTGGAAGGGGGTTTTCCTCCACATTTCTTATCACCGTGATTTTCCCATCGCCTTTCCACGATAAATGCAGGTATATTTTTTCACAAGTAAAACCTTCCAATCCTCACTCCTTGGACTAAGTTTTTTTTATCACCGCGTCTTACTACACATTCGGGCTATACTATTATTAGCACCGCGTATTGCTACCCGTTCTGGTTATACGAACTTACGCTAATGTGTTATGGAAGGGTGATTGTGAGATTAAATAAAGGACCTACAGTTTAAAGTGGAATCCGAACCACGGTGGAGGCCTGGCATTTCTCACATTCACAAGATGTCTTGCCAGAGGGGAATGAAGGATTTGGTAATCAGATAAATCTATGCCAGGACCGAGGATTGAACCCCGGCCGCCAGCACAGAAGTCTGACACCTTACCCCTAGACCGCCAAGTCACCATTCGGGCTATACGCCTATGTACTAATGATTTAGGGATTAGGAAAACTTGATTTAGAGGAAATGCACCCGAATTTGCGCGTAGGAAGAGTGTAAAGTTATTTAGGGAAAAACACCCTTAGTGCACCCGACCGGGATCGAACCCCTATCTCCCCGTATTCAGCATTCTAGTCCAACACGAGATTAGCGCGTTATACCACGTGACCACGTGGTCAATGATAATCTTGACGTTGAAACCATTTTTAATCACCCTCTTTTTTTTTCCTTGGGCTGGATAGATTAAATCGATCATAGCCATTACTGTCACTAGAGCGTATGGTCAATAATAATAGTGTAGTAAGGTAGTAGCAAAACGTACTATATCTGCAGGACCGTATTTATAGCTGTAGAGGTAGCTGTAGAGGTCCCGGGGCTGTAAAAAAAAATTGAGGCACCAACATTATACAAACATATCTTTCTTTTCAACCTTTCGATATTATCATTTTTTCTTTATAAAATTAATATTACTAAAAGTTCAATATTAAAAATATTATTTAAATAAGGAAATAGTGTCATTAAAATATATTAGATTAATTTTAAATATTTTTTTATCTGTTTAATTTGCTTTGAATTATTCTTCAAATTGACAGAAACTCATGTTGAAACTTTTCTTTATTGAAAAAGTTTGTAGAGGCCCTGGAGCGTTAGCCCATGTTGCCCTCCCTTAAATTCGGTCCTGTATATCTGACAAGTGACGCGTCATTTGATTGATTGATGCATCCTCCAGCGAGCCAAGAATGTGGCGCGTACACGTCTCCACGTCAATCACGTTCTTTCGAGTGCGCATGCGCTGCGGCCAATAACGTGACGTCCTGTCATCCACTACGGCCACAGGAGTGGGAGGTATCAGAGAACTTGAAGGTCCGGTGGCTAGGTTTTCTTCTGGATATCACCCGTCATTGAGGACGGGAATGAACATGTGCATAGTGGCTGGAAACAAAACCTTAATATAGGATTAACACTATTAGTTATTATTATTAGCACTGCGTCTTACTATTATTATTATTATTATTATTATTATTATTATTATTATTATTATTATTAGCACCACGTCTTACTACCCGTTCGGGTTATACGCACTTACGCTAATGTGTAATCGTAGGGTGATTGTGAGATGAAATGGAGGACCTACAGTTTAACGTGGAATCTGAACCACGGCGGAGGCCTGGCATTCCTCACATTCACAAGTTGGGATTAATACACGTCTTGTCAGAGGTGAAGGAAGAAGGGTTTGGTAATCAGATAAATCTGTACCGGGACCGAGGATTGAACCCCGGACATCAGCACAGAGGTCCGACACTTTACCTCTAGACCACCAGGTCACCCCATATTAGTTTATAGTCAAAAAAAAAGGGCACCTGGACACCGGGATCGAACCTAGAACTTTTGGACTAACACAACAATGCTCTCCTGCTGAATTATCAAGGAATAGTCCCCCATACCAACGATCTTCACTCATAGATTAAGGCAGATTATGTGATGGACGTATCGTTTCATCAGCAGTTAACAGCAATCATTGAGTCACAGCCACCAACGACTAAGGGTCGACTATTTAATGCTACTTGTACTAGATTCAATCGTATAAATTTGTTTATATATATATGAGGTTGTAAACTATTACTGTACAAACTGTAGCAAAAAGTCAACATCAAATTCCTGGTGGCTGTGATTTAATGTTAGCTAAAGGGACCGATGCAATCACACGTCCACCACAAACTGTCCTCCAAACTAAGAGTGAACGATGACTTGACACTAGAGTATTTATGTATAGCTTAGGGATATTAGCTCACTAAAATAGGGGTCCTGGGTTTAATTTCCATGATCATGTATAATTTTTTAACTATATAACTATATTCAAATTAATTGAACGATGTACCCAAAAAGGGCTCCCTCCGTACCCGAAGTTAATTTTCATCTTCAACTATTTAATTTGAATACGGCTTAAAATTGTTTTTTTATTATCAGTTACACGAGTAGTTCTACTGAAGAGAGAATACTTTTTAAAAGGTGATTTAATCAATATAATCTAGTTTCCACACCAGCTATCAAGTAGTATAAGGTGTCATGCTCACCACATACTGAACTACAATTGATGCAGATGTTGCAGTTTGAATCCCGGTGAGAGTGCACTAGATGGTTTTTTTCCTTATGTGATTTTTCTTTGTAGTTTTCCCACCCCCTCTTCAGGCTAATTCGAGTGTATTTCCTTTAAGTAACCTTCCAACTCCTTGCCTTTTAAAATGAGTAGAGGTCTAATTAATATACTTGTACCTGTAACGTTATGAATACAAACTAAGGCGTCAGCTATCATCTGGTCTAGTTTACTGATGACGGAAAGCTAGGGGTTATATACATGGTCGGGTGTATTGGAGATTTTTTACTCTCTAAATTGTTTCTCACTCCACTTCCACGCAAATGTATCTTCTCCACGATTACCCCGTTGACGTAACAAACCTGTATACCCCGATCTAGTGGTAAGACTTAGAACAACAACAAAAGTTGGATTCCATAAATAGACTTATTTGTTAACCTATTTATACGATAAGCTTTTATAAATGTTCAAATAAGCGTAAAGGTATAATATTTTTATACCGGCACAATTATTCTATATTTACTTTACATGCATTACAGTTTTAAGAGTCGGTGACCTGGTGGTCTAGGGGTAAGGTGTCAGACTTCTGTGCTGGTGGCCGGGGTTCAATCCTCAGTCCCGGCACAGATTTATCTGATTACCAAACCCTTCCTTCACCTCTGACACGACATCTTGTGAATGTGGGGAATGCCAGACCTCCATCGTGGTTCGGATTCCACGTTAAGGTGTAGGTCCTCCGTTTCATCTCACAATCACCCTACCAATACACATTAGCGTAAGTGCGTACAACCCGAACGGGTAGTAAGACGCGGTGCTAATAATAATAATAATACAGTTTCCAGCCTGTGGCCTAGGTCCGTTTTTTATTCAAGCCATATATTTTCCACTAGTTGTGACAAATGATATAAAAAAGTTACACTAAATAAATTTATTAGATAAAATCCAACCTAGCTTAAAAAATAATTTCGTTTACGTGTGTTTTTATCATTTTTGTATGCTCCATCACCATTCATATTCAGCTGGCAATGACCTCCTAAACTCGCACTAACACCTGTACCCATAGTGATGGTCGAGCAATCTCAGTAGTTTTCACTTGCATTGAGTTTTTCACCACTAGACCCTTCTCCCTCCCCCCCACCCCGCATTATTATTTTCAACACACATATTGAAGAATCATCATAAACTCTACTATAAAATATGAGTGATTATCGACAATTTTATGAGGAATAACTTAAATTTTCAAAATAAAATATAGCCTATGTTACTCGCTGATAATGTAGCTTTATATTGGTGAAAGAATTTTTAAAAATAGGTCCAGTAGTTTTTTGAGTTTATCCATTACAAACAAATAATCAAATATTTCTTCTTTATAATATTAAAAGTGTAAACTACCGACTTACTAGGCCTGTCGAGCTTCATATACCTTATATCTAACTTAAGACTAGAACAGACACAGCATCCAGTCCTAGGCCGTTGATTTATCACTGTAAAAGGGTAAACACACATTTCTCCAATGATGAATTATTTGACCATGCTGGGAATCGAAGCCGGGAACCTTAGCTTTGTAGACAGACACGCTACCGACTGAGCTAAGGTATTGGACTATAATAACTCTACATGAAATAATATAGCTTTTATGCCTCATACATGGGCATGATCTTTGAGGTGGTGTACCTAAGATAATATTCAACTGTCTTTGATGGGCTTCACTTTGCGTTCCAGTAAGATCAAAAATGTGGTTTTTGCGTGAATAACACTCCGCCCCCCCCCCCTCCTGTTAAATACTTGATAAAAACAGTCATCAATATAATATCTAAAATCATTTGTGGCCTGCTTATGATTTAATAATGTACACGTTTTGGAAACATCCTGTATAATCCGGAATACGTAAATTAACTGAATTGATCATTCTAGTTAGCACTGAACTAGTTATAAAATCTATGGCCTTAGGGGAGATTAGTATAATAATACTAGCATTTGAATTAAAATAATAACAATAATAATAATAATAATAATAACAGTTGATTTCACTTCAAAAGCAAGCTCACAGACATTAAACGCTTTGGAATACATGAATATATTTTGCTCGAACTCTTGTTTGTGAAAGGGGTAGTTTAGTTGTAGTGTATCTTTAAAAAGTGGGCAATGTAATATAACTTTTCTAGCTATCTTTATGTTTTACGTGTTTTCATTTGGTTTATTAGTAGGTATGTGTATTTTGTTGTTTGTTACAAGTTTTTTTTATTTCGTTGTCTTGTGTTTGTTGTTTTAGATTGAAATTATTCCTAGTATTTTCTACTTTAATGGTTATATTTCTACGCATGAGGTAACTTCCTTGCTCATTATTTCAGAACAAATCTATTACCAATACAATCTCAGTTGGCATTTGAGTATGTTTTAAACATTCAATTGTTGAAGCATGTAACGCCGCTAAATCATTTGTGTAGAATAAACTTTTATCTTTTATTATTTCTACATAGCTTCAAAATCCGTCGTGGAATAGAATCCAGCCATAATTTTACCAATCAGGTAGAATTCCATTAAAACACACGCCAGACAAAGGCTTTAGTCTATTCTTGTTTATTTTGCCAGTGAAAGGGTGGTTGCGGTTCGAATCCAGGATGTGTTTACTGAGGTGGTTTTCCCAAACTTTCTCTCCATGGAAATGTGGGTACACTTCTACTAAATTCTGCCTTCCTTATATCTGCCCCATTAGTGTAAATATAAGCATATCAGGGACAATAAAATAATAGTTATATTATAAATGTGTTTTTTTGTACCTGTAACGTATGTTTTACACACTTTTTTAATTGATGGTATATTAAGTCATGTGTTACTTACTAATAAAAAATATTTTAGACAGTTATATTTTTATATTTTGTGAGGCTAGATAACTCTAAACCGAATGGTAAGAGATCATTACTTACCAAGTGCACTGCAAATATGTTCCTTACAATTTAATTTAATAACCTCTTTCTATGTTACTACCAGTGTTTTCTCCTAAAATTTAACCTTAATGTCATGATCCCTTAGGTTAGGAAATCTAAACCACTGGTATTTAATCATAGTATAGAGTTAAGGGGATTAAAACACTTGTCTACAAAAAAAAAGTAAATAAATACATCTCAGAAATATGGGTTCATAGATTTTGATTAAAATTTCAAAATCCAGTATCTATCACCTTAACAATATAACTGTATAGTCACCCACATGTGAAGCACGTGTTCTAATGAGTGTCTCTCATATTAGAAAGAGTTGCCACTGCCGAGGAGACCGGAGTTCGAAACCAAGTTTGGTGTATTTGAGATTAATTTTTTTACTAAATGGTTTCTCACTATCACTTCATGCAAATGAAAGTACCTGTTCTCTAAAGTTCTCCCAATTGACAGAACAGCCAATAACAGGGATATCGGGGTTTGAATTCTGGTCGGGCGTATTGAGGGTTGTTTTTCCAAAATTGTTTTACACTCTCCCTTCACTAAAATGCGGGCACACTTGCTCTAAATTTAACCTTTCTTACCCTTAACTCAATAGCGTAATTAATAATTTGCGTATAGCTCCAACAGATATTAAGTGCTAAAAAACAACATCTAAAATAACATTTAAAATTTTGCTTTAAGACTACGTTACAAAATAAAAGATAAAAAATATATTTTAGTTAAATTGTTGTGCATATTAGATCGCTCATGAATTATTTAAATAATATTATATAATATTTAACACCACGTCTTACTACCCGTTTGGGTTATACGCTTTAAGTACTAATTACGTTAATGGATTAGGAATTGGGAAGGTTGAATTAGAGGAAGTTAACCCGCATTTGCGTGGAGGGAGAGTGGAAAACAATTTAGGAAAAACCACCCCCAGTTCACCCGACCGAGATTCGAGCCTCGATCTCCCCGTCCTCAGCAGTCGAGCTCAATACGACAGGTGCGTTAGCCAACTACGCCATCGAGGCGGGTAATTATTTAAATACAAACTGTTTGGTTAAAGTGTAAAGAACGGTGTCCCGACAAATGGTACCAGCGACATTTCCTACCACTCGATTATTTTTCACGACATTTCATACCACCCTACCTGAAAAGGGTCTACTAATGACTTCAAAACATTTACGATGTCACAAATGGTACCACTTCTAACCATTTAACCTAAAAAAAAGGTAATATTATGTGCAAGCAAGGTTCATTACTAAATAGTAGATAGCTGTAAAAACGTCAACATTTCAGTTTGTGTAAGTTGAATAGTGAGCTAGGTTAGATAAGGTTATGCTAGGTTTGGTTAGGTTAGGTTAAGTTAGATTTCAAATACTTGAAACGCTCCACTACCATTGCCATTCTCCTTTGCGACTTGACCTTGCATACCAGAGACATCTTACACACTAATTATATTAAACTCGCCTGAATGAATTTAAAACTGAAGCTTGGTGCACATTCCCATAAACTGGTACCATTTGTCGCATCTTAAATATTTTAAAGTCATTAGTAGACTCTTCTCAGTGAGCCATTCCCTTGGGTGGTACGAAATGTCGAATGGTACGAAATGTCGCTGGTACCATTTGTCACATATTCTTAAAGAACGTAAACTTTTTATTTGTTAGGCATATCGTCTTACTAACGTTCGGTTTATACATTTTCATACTACCTACGCTAATGGATTTAAGGATGAGAAAGTTTATATTTATAGGAAGTGTACCCGCATTTGGGTGGAGGGAGAATGGAAAACCATTTTAGGAAAAAGAACCTCAGTTTACCCGACCGAGATTTGAATCTCGATTTCCCCGTCATCGGTAGGCTAATCCACTGTTATAGTAGTGCCTTAGACCATGGGGCCACTGAAGATTATTCTTGTGCATGTCTTATTGTAAAATATGTTTTGTAAGGTTTTGTTGATTCATTCTTATTTATTTTGTGTTTATTTTGTGTTTATTTTGTTTTTTTCTTGATTTTATTTTATTTTTTATGTATTTTTTCTTTCCTGTTTAATTTCAGGTGTTTTCTGGTTCAGGTGGTTATACCTTAGATGATAATGTAAGTAGATAAATTTTTAGCTAGTTATATTTCAATAACTTGACTTACATTTATTTTTGTTAATAATACTAACTTTCTTTAGTAAAAAATACATATTTTTAAAGCAAACTAACTAACATATCTAATGGATCAAAATATTTTAAAAAAAAATCTTTTTAGCATCTCATTTCACTACTCGTTCGTATTATACATTTATATACTAATTACGCTAATGGTTTTAGGAATGAAAAAGGATATATTTAAAGGGAATGGTCAAGCATTTTCGTGCAAGGAAAGTGAAAAACCGTCTTTGAAAATCAACCCTCAATATATCCGACCGAGACTCGAACCTCGATCCTCCTATCATCAGCAATCTAGTCTACTGCTAGGGTAGCGCCTTAAATCATACAACCACTGAAGTGGATAAAAAATATTGTTAGAGTAACATCTATTTTATTGGATTAGGATATAATTCTAAATAATAGTTCGTAATTGTCAACACCATCGTATATACTTTTTAATTAGCCGAGAAAAATTAATCAAAATTCAAAGTTTATATTCAATAAAAAAAATTGTAATCTTTATAAATGAGCTAGTAATTTGATAAATAGTCTTTTATAAATTATTAATACAGTAAAATAATTGATCAAAATATTATTTACATCATGATTTACTCTACTTAACTCTGGTAAAACCTTTTTAAAAGTATTATGATTTTAAAACTTTTTTTTGTGTTACATATAGGCCTACTCAAATTAATCACGAGTTAGTTTTTAGTAGGAATTATCGAATGAGTTTTGTAATATTGAATTGAATTTTACCCTCACTAGATATATTGCATTTTAAATTAGATTAAATTTAAACATTTTGTTCATTTACTCTAAATTAAAAAAGGTTAACATTTGGGTTTATTTTTATACATATTTGTATGTCTTTGAAATGTGCATTTTCTTATTGAATGGATTTATCACAAGTGTATTTTGTTCTGCATGTTTTATTGTGTGTGTGGTGGAATTGAGGAGGGGGGTTATGCATGCTATAAGGAAGATTATGTTTTATTTAATTTGTTTCTCATACAAAAACAAATAGAAAAACACCGCTTTGAGTAAAAAACCATAAAGTCCCACATTTTAGTTGGAATATTATTAATAGCACCGCGTCTTACTACACGTTCGGGTTGTACACACTTACACTAATGTGTAATGGTGGGGTTATTGCGAGATGAAATGAAGGACCTACAGTTTATCGTGGGATCCGAACCACGGTGGAGGCCTGGCATTCCCCACATACACAAGATGTCTTGTCAGAGGTGAAGGAAGGGTTTGGTAATTAGTTAAATCTGTGCCGGGACCTAGGATTGAAACCCGGCCGCCAGCACAGAAGTCTGACACCTTACCGCTAGACCACCAGGTCACCTTTTAGTTGGAATAGTTGAACCCTAATTTATATGGTTGAATTTATCACTCCATTAAACTGTTAAGGCTATCGGTTTTCTTGACTCTGATCGTGTGTACGATCCCTGATAAGGTGTGCTAGTTTATTGTGTACAATGCGGTTTACTAATTTATACTCTCGCCAGGTGAATGCCAGTCCGTTTATTTAATAACTACACCTCCAAAATACGGGGACTAATATTAGATGGTTTAATTTATTAATGTCCTTACCACTTTAGTATGGAAAATCAATAGCCAACTAATACAAATCAATCAATTTGACGGGAAAATATTAATAGCCAACTGTAAGTACACACTGGTTTTCTGATATTTCTATAGATTTAAAGGTCTAAATTTTTCTTTCGTAATAAATTTCAATAAAAATGTAATAACCTTTATTATAAGCAGCACATACCGATAATAAAGAGCTATTGTATATTTACTAACATAATCAAACATGTGATCAAGTGATTTAAGTCTTTTGGCTAGTGATTTATGTAAAAATTTAAAAAAAAAACGGATAAGGACACATTCTCAAGTTTTCTTTTGTTTGCATATACAAAGTTTCGACCTTTTTTTAGCTATGGTGTTTACGTAATTTAAGGTGTCAGGCTCGCAATATGCATAAAATCACAAACTAAGATTTGCCCACGTACAAGGACCCATGCCAAATTTTCGCTCTCTATGATACATGGTATTCTAGACAGGTGACCACGCAGTCTAAGGAATTAGGTTCACAATATATTATTTAGAAATATACACACCCCGTGGTTTCACTAATTATACATGGGAGCCATACTTAAATTGCGTAAGGTTTTTTTTAGATAGAGTACAGTATTTTCTTACGTTTTATTACGAGGGAGGAGGGGGGTTCATAATTCATCTTACGTAAGGTTTTTTTTTATCATTGTTTATGGTGAGACAAAATCTTTATTTGTCATAAAAAAATATATAAATACAACAATATTAAATTTCACTTTTATTTCATATTCTTGCTGCAATTAAATTACTCTAAAATTTCATATAAATTACTTTATTACCAATCCCTATGTCTAAAACTAACAAAATGATTAAAATATTCTGATTTACCAAAGAGTAAGAAATTATGTAAAATATAAGGGGTAAGGGGCTGGAAAATCTTAAAATCTCTTACGTGGGTGGAGAAGAGGTATAAAATCATTTTTTAAGAAAAGTCTCGAGTTTATTTAAGGACAGCCCCATGCAATTTTCAGCTTTTAATCTACATTAGTTTAGGAGATACTGGCACTGGGGGTCATTTGGCTTTAAACGTCAAGATCGCAGTAAATATAAACGTAAAAAAAAAGTAAATACGTCCAAGGTGAGCACTACAAGGGTTCCTTAAGTACGTAAGTCCATGGTAAGTTTTAGATTGCTATTTTTCTTGGTTTTAGAGATACCCAAATGGGTGGTCATTCAATTTGAGGTGTGAGCCTCACAATATATGTAAGAACAACTAAAATGTATGTGTGTCTACATTCTCAAGATTTCTCTAATACATGTATTGTACCAAGTTTTCACTTCCTATGTTGTTTTAAACTATTAACAACGCTGGTCACAGATAAAACTTCAAACACGTAATATGTAAGTAAAAATAAAAATAGTACACCCGAGGTGCATGCCACGGTTTACTAAATTAAGTAAGCTTATGAAACATTTCAGCTCCAGGTTTTCATTGGTTTTTAAGTTACCTGAGCCGGTGCTCACGGGGTTTAAGGCGTCAAAATCGCATGGTGATTATAAAGGTTAATAAAATATATGTCGGAGGTGTATACCTTACAATTTTCTTAAGTAATTAGGCCTATATAAAGTTTCATAACCATATTATTAATTATTGGTTAGTAAGCTAACCGAGCCATTGGTCAAGCGGTCGGTATAAGGCATCAGGCTCAAAGTTGTTGTTTTTAACTCTTAAGGTACACTCTGTTAGATTGTTTATAATATTATTAGGAATTTTCATATTTCTAAGCTTATTATTTTCACGATTTGCCCACAGCGGTGGTATATGGGGATAAGGCGTAAGGCGTGAATCTCTGACTATTTGTAAAAAAAAAGCTTGAGTTGTACAACGTCAGGTTTCCCTAAGTATTTATGTACAGTTTGTTTGTCTTGAAATCACAGTGCTAACACACAAATATATATTTTATTTTGTTTGTATGGAAGTTTCTTTACTACTCTTGAGTTAGCTTCCTTTAATGGGAAAAGTCATTTATTTGTTTGACTATATAACTATCGATATAAAAGTAAGAGCAAAAAAAAACTATAAAGGTGAACTTTACTTTGAGATTATTATTTTTTGCCAAATAAATACTTTTAATATAATAATATGAATACGAAACAACGAACCATACTATAAAAATAAGTATCTATATTAATTAAAGTTTAATGGTATTTATATAAGTATGTAAATATATCTGTCCAGGATATTTTCAGTACTTCTCAATAATATAGAAAGCTGATTTTTTTTTTGTGAAATCATAGAGGAACTACCCTAGAGATGAGAAAATTTTCAAACTTGAAAACTGATCAAAAATAAAAATTATAGGAAATCAAAACGTGATTGTTTTAATCATTTTAAGTCGTCGACATGTTATTTGCATTTCAAAAGCAAGAGAAACCTAGAATATACATTCCAATCTCAAATTCAAAGAGAAATTGCGGATTATATATAATAGGTTTATGGTTTGATTGATTCGAATTTATATTAGTCAACAAAAAGTATTTATTTGCTAAATGAACATTGTAGAGATAGTTTAAATATATTTTATTAAAGCTTACATTTACATAGCCTTTATATGTTCATACACACCGATTATTACTCTAATTAAAATACAGCTAACACTGTAGAGTAGCAAAATAAATGGTATTGTAAATAAAACTAAAGTTTGATTATTGGTTTGTGTGTGTTTAGTTGGTCTATGAAATGGAACCCACATATCAGTGACAAAAATTGTATGCAAATCTAATCAACTAAACAATTTTAACGGGTTCACTTCAAGGGAATATGCGTTTCAAACCAAAAGTATATTTGGCCCCTGTAGGCCGTGACATCACTTTTATTTTGAAATTGAGTCAGAATAAATACCTTTTTTCTTTTATTTACTAAAAATAAAATCAATTTAAGTTAACTCGCACTTTAGCCACTCTTACTTAATATAATTAAGTTACAGAAATATATATATATATATTCTATAACAAGCTAGTTTAACCTAACAAAACCTAAGTCGATATCAGCCTGTCATAGACAGGTTTGAAAGACAAGTTTGTATATTATAATCTCTAATTTCTGTTTGTATTTTAAGTTTAACTTCTTCTTGGATCTGTAATTAATATCGTACTTCGCTGATCCAAGTTAGTAAGAAAACAAATGTATATTATATAACACATATTTATCGAGATGCAACGCTGTTGAGGTGGTTTAAGGAGTCAAGCTCGAAGTATATTTAAATATAGTTGCCACTGGTGCCCAACCTTGAGCTCCGCTAAGTACACACGAAGAGTTTCAGCTCTATAAATTTCTTAGTTTTAGATTTCTACCCTTAAGGTTGCGATATGAGAGATAACCGAGAATCTTTGCAGGAGTTTATAAATTCTGTACTGTTTAAAAAGTGGTTTGATAGTTTTTAAATACTGTTCCCTTCAAAATGTAGGTGAAAGATTTGTCCAGTTAAATGTTTACATTTAAATTTAAAATGTTTAAAAAAATGTAATAACTTGTATAAAACCATATAAAACAATTACACAATATCTTAAAATTGTCTATTGTGACCCTCTCAAAACATTATTATATTTGATAGAGGAAGGTTAAATAGGTTTCTAACCTTTAGCTTTAGTATCAGAAATACACATTTTTGCGTAAAGCTTCGTAGAATGTTTTTTTTCTGTGGGTTAAACTAAAAAGTTAAACTTTTTAACTAGTCGGAAACCTACTGATAAGTTTCGCTTACATTTTGTTGAAAATTATATTTTAAAATATTAAACAATACTTAAATAATGCGAGATTTCTAAACATCTGGAACGCGTCTTAGCTCTTTACTATATATCACCCTTAATAAAGACAACACACACACACACTATATTTTATCTATATGGTGATGATAATATTATATTTACACATCCACCGATGGCCACAAGACAAAATACTCTCAAAACACCCGACCGGGATTCCAACCCGTCTCTCCTCTAGTCTATTGCGTTATCAAACGGAAACTGGAATCTATTCCTGCGCCTGACTGTACGACCCATTGACATTGTACATTGAAAGGGCATAGTTTAACAGCCACAAACACACACAGTACTAATTTCAGTGCGGCATACACTCACGTACGATTATTAGGAACGATCTCAGATCAAAATTAATGACATCACAATCCTTGGTGATCTTTATCCAAGGAACAATAGAGCATCTTTACCAAGGAACGGGGGAGGGGGATTGTACAAGGCAAGAATCCCCTATCTACCGCTTCACTCACATAATTTGATGGGGAAGGAAGGATTGGGGTCGAGAGGGCGGTGGATGTCTCTATCGATAACGAGTGTAATATTTACTAGAAAGATTTGCCCTAGGTTCCGATATGGATCTCGTTCGTAGATGGGCCGCTATTTCTCAGTGGAACGGAATAAAACATTCCCGCCCATAAGGTTGGCACGCCTGACTCCGACCAGTCAAATTGGGGAACGTTTTTTATTATCCACCCAGGCGAATAATAGTGTATTTATTCTTACTCCCTCTCGTCAATTTTGACCATAGAATAAGATGTTATTAGCAAACTATGTTTTGAAAAGTATCAGTGAAATTTTAAAATTAATATTTATTTAATTAGTATATGCCATGGATATTAAGATCTTCATCTAAGGGGTAAGGATTAGGAGGGAAAATACGCCCTCATTAGCGTGGATAGGGGATGAGAAAACCACATTAATAAATTATATGTGTAAAACCAACCCCAGTGCACATGATTGAGGTATGAACCTCAACCTTCCCATCACTGGCAATCCACTCTCGCAACCACTGGAGGGAGGGGGAGGGGGCTGGTGCAATTAAATGTGGGTAATCTGGCGGTGCAAGATAATGTATACATAGTGGAAAGCGAATGGCAGCAATAGAGCGTGCAAATAAATCGATGAATAGTAATCGTTCCAAGTGTTTCATCGCAGCGGACGATGATTCACGCAGATTGTCAGATGAATATCCAACGAGGTGAGGTGTTTATACCGTGTGCTAATGGTTGTACGCTGTGCATATCTAATCAGACTGGTATCATCATTCTATGTAAGGAGTGTTAAACAGGGGGACACGCCTATCAAACAGCGGTGACACGAGACCGGGAAATACACCCCCCTTATAAGGAGGGAGGAACAAGGCGGAATAAAGGTTCAATTTAGCAATAAGGGGGAATATTATGTCTAGCAAGGAGAGAGGACATTCTGTTTAGCAAGCCGAGAGAATATTCTTTTAGCAAGGCGAGAGAACCTTCCTTTTAACAAGGAGAGAGAACATTCCGATTAACAAGGAGAGAGAACATTCCGTTTAGCAAGGAGAGAGAACATTCCGTTTAGCAAGGAGAGAGAACATTCCGATTAACAAGGAGAGAGAACATTCCGTTTAACAAGGAGAGAGAACATTCCGTTTAGCAAGGAGAGAGAACATTCCGATTAACAAGGAGAGAGAACATTCCATTTAACAAGGAGAGAGAACATTCCGTTTAGCAAGGAGAGAGAACATTCCGATTAACAAGGAGAGAGAACATTCCGTTTAGCAAGGAGAGAGAACATTCCTTTTAACAAGGAGAGAGAACATTCCGTTTAGCAAGGAGATAAAACATTAATTTTTATAGGGGAGAGAACATTATTTTTATCAAGTAGAAAGAACATTTATTTATAAAGGGCAGAGAACATTATGTTTATCAAGTAGAAAGCACATTAATTAATAAAGGTGAAAGAACACTAGGTTTATAAAATAGAGAGAATATTTATTTATCAAAGAAAGAGAACATTATTTTTTTCAAGAAGAGTTAACATTTTTATTTATCAAGTAGAAATCATTATGTGTATTAAATAGAGAGAACCTCTATTTATCAAGGAAAGAAAACATTTATTTATCAAAATCATTGAAGGGGGAGAATATTTATTTTAGCAATAAGACAGAACATTCTGTGCGCAAATATGTTGTTTCATTAGCCTAATTAGACAATTATTTTACAGTTATTAATGGGTTAACAAGTTCTTATCGCACTTGGCTAAGAGCTTAAAGGTAGGGTATTATAATTAATATCAAAACAACAAAAGAGAGGGTTTGTTGATTAGAGTGAAAGAGAGGAAACTAAACAAACTAGCAACAGGGCCTGTTGGTGGGAGAAACGACAGCTATTGCACATGAAGAGAGAGTGAATCATATCAGTGCCACTGCCGCAAACCTTATAGGTCAAACAATACGGATGGTTTTACAATCTAGGGAGGCCTCTTAATGTATGTAAGATCAAAGCATATTTAAAGTGTGTGTGTGTGTGTTTGTGTATGTGTGTGTTCCGTTGTCTGAAATCGCTTCTTAAAATGTTCATACTCCTCAAAGAAGCTATAAATTTGTGTCTTGCGCTTTTAGATAGTTCTCGTAAAGTAACTACACGTGGTGTGTGTTAAAATATTCTCTATTCATATATAGTTTTCATATCTATATAAAAAAAACACCACGGCGTCAGCTCGCAATTGAGCCGTACCGACCAAGCATCTGCCATTATGTTGGGGAAGATAGTGCCAACTTCTGCGGATAGAGGGCATCACAAGGTCAACACAACGAACCCTTTGGGGGTTTATCTCATTTTTATCTAATTTTCTTAGTCAAGACAAGTAGCTCCTAATTTGTCCTCACGAGGATGAGATGAACCCGTTACAGACGACCCCACCTCATCACAAAAAATTTGGAAGTGCTGGGACTCGAATCCGGGACCTCTGGATATTTGTCAGGAACTTGACGTATACTCTTTACATAGAGCTCACAGTAAGATTAATAAATACGGCACCTACTAGAAAAAATAAAAATAAAATATGAAATTTCTGTTTAACACTGCGTCTTACCTGTTCAGTTTATACACACATATATGATAATCAAGCCACGCTTGAATTGCGGAATAAGGTATACCTATCGGCAGACATTTAAATAGGGCCTACTTTAATTGCGGAATAAAGTATACGGTTCAGGCGGTCCACACGAATTGCGGAACACCCTGTAATCCCATTCAACTTCTAACCATTAACCTAACCTAACCTAGCTTAGCCTAACCTTGACTAATTTAACCTAACCTAGTCTAAACTTGCCTAACCTCCATGTTTTGTTTGGAACAAAGTCATTATGAATTTAATTTTTACTTCACAGTTCGTGTAAGTGTATTACCGAGCTCGGATGAGTTTTCCCGCAATTCGTGTGAACTTAATAATAATTACTCTAATGGGGTAGGTATGAGGAAGGAAGCATGTTAGTGGTAATACACGCGCATATGCGTGGAAGGGGAGTGGGAAACCATTTAGGGGGAAAAACTCCAGTAGACCTTACCAGGACTCGAACCCTGATCTCTCCGTCATCAGCAGGCCAGTATGACATGAGAGTGACGCCTTAAACCATCCGGCCACTCAAGTAGGTATGTAGTTATTGATAGATCGTATTAATATCTATAAAATAACACCAGTAGTACCGAAAAGTAATCTCAAATTTACTTCAACAAAATATATTTGTACTCTAGCCAAGTTTCTTCCTACAATAAACCTATTATTATTATTATTATTATTATTATTGTTATTATTATTATTATTATCATTATTATTAGCACCGCGTCTTACTACCCGTTCGGGATATACGCACTTACGCTAATGTGTAATGGTCAGGTGATTGTGAGTTGAACTGGAGGACCTACAGTTTAACGTGGAATCCGAACCACGGTGGAGGCCTGGCATAAGCCTAGTATTGAGTAGACAGTTGTGTATCCCGATATTGGACTTGGCATTTATCAGACAGTTCTAATTAATATATTAGTATGCATTTTATTCATTCCTACGCCAAGAGCACATGCGATTAGGAGTGGGATTCTTTTGCACATGTTGGTTCCACGTACCCGTCTAGGATTGTACGGGGTAGCCCACGTAAAAGTAGCCCACCTCATATATCCAGCAGGCGCCTCACTCTGAATTGGAGGAGGTCAATCCCCTTCCACCCATATTGTGACATGAAGAATGAGTCAATAAAGCTTTAGACAAGCAGTTCACTTGCTCACCTCCTCCAATTCAGAGTGAGGCGCCTGCTGGGGAATAGGAGGTGGGCTACTTTTACGTGGGCCACCCTGTATTAACTACACTGATTGAATAGTGGAGAGGAAGGTAGATTCAAAGGAAATGTACTCGAATTTGTGTGGAAATTGGGAAACAAGTAAGGAAAAAATACCCTCAGTACACCCGGCCGCGATTCGAGCCATGACCTATCCATTTCCGGTAGACCGGACTAGAATAGCCTCACATTTAACCCTCGAGATCACCGCTAAGGACTTCTGTACAGGTGGATATGGTGTGATTTCTACGTTTATTACTGTTTGTTTCGATTCTTAAGGTATGGCTACACCGCACCGCACTTTATTAAACCAAGCATAAGATTATTGTAACTAAAAAAAGAAAACCATTTATATATTCTTTATAGACTGAGTTATATTATAAAATAAGTTTGTATTTTTATTTTTACTTGCATAGGTTTTCACCTATTTTCATAAAATTAAGTTAGCTATTGATTACGAAGAATAAAGTCTTAAGTTAGCTAATAATTAAGAAGAAGAATGTTTATTATTCAATAAGTTGTATATAATATAGTTTATCCTGTACGTAATGTTGGGGACAATGACTACAGCGTCACACGTGCAACGGCTGTGAAAGAAATGCCGTTCGGAATGTCCCGAACATTTATTTCCGGTGGTAGGTGACTACACGGTCCGTACCGCACCGCAAAAGTTGCGGAGCAATGCTCTCTCGACGATTCGTCCGCGCCGGTGCGGTGCTGACTCTTGTAGCCACTAGCATTTTAAAATATGGATACCATTCCACCGGGAAAATGTGGTGTGGCTCCGTGTAGCCGGTCCTTAAGAGTCCAGGGTTAGAATCCAGGTGAGGTGCACTAGATATTTCCCTCTTACCATCTTCCCGCTGTCACGCACAAATAGTCTACAAACCTCTATACAGACGAGTGCTGATATAATTATTTGAAGTACATAAATTGTAATCCTTCTTTGGTTAGTTCGAGTCACGAATACAAGACGACAAGATTCGTAGCGATCATAAAATAAATTAACAGCTCCAGTTTCACCTCAGGGGCGTAGTTATCTAACGCGCTAGTTTCGTGTTGAGCTAGACTGCCTGCTGACTGCTGGACGGGGAGATCGAGGTTCGAATCTTGGTCGGGTGAACTGGGGTGGTTTTTCCTAATTGATTTTCCACTCTCCCTCCATGCCAATTTGGGTTCACTTCCTCTAAATTCAACCTTCCTAATTTCTAATCCATTAGCGTGATTAGTACTTAAGCGTATAACTCGAATGGATAGTAAGACGCGGTGCTTGGAAAATGAAATTAAAAAACCGCTCCAAGATGATTTAAGTTGGTTTTGAAAATTAAAAATGTATATCTTCTTAATCAATTAAAGGTCCCGCCTAAGTTTGCAAGAAATTTCCGCCCAAATGTTCAGCTCTAACGCAATATTTAACTCCAAAGTACGTTATTTCAAAATATGGTTCACGCCAAAATAAAGTAGAGATATTCCAACAGGTATTTTTTCTCTAACAACCATATATTTTGAGTTTTATGAGTAGATTAAAATATTTGAAAATATAAAATTAGCCCATTTTCAACAACTTTTTTAATTATGTTTTCTGAGAGATGAGACTAGACTTGATGAAAAATAGCTCCAAATTTAGCCTTCCTCTACCAAATACAGGGATATTTTTATAGGCTTACAACTGAGAATTTTCAGATATTCTAGAACTAACAGCGATATTCAATGTTTACCTTGAGATAAGAAGTTTCGTAGTTTTCTTTCCCTTCTTTCTTATCTACATGATAAAGTGTGAGCGAAAGGGAGTATAAGCTTTGACAAAATAGAGAATTAGTTCCAGAAAACGAAACAGATAATAGTATTTTAGATCATGTAGCCTAGCAGTGAATGATACTTTCTCGCAGATCAAAGCGGCCATCTTAACCCGAATTGTCTAATGATTATACTTTTTTAATCAACATACAAGTAGTATATGATACCTTTCCTCTTCAAAATGGCAACAAAAAAAGTTCCAAAAATATAAATTAAGAAAGAGAGTCGTTCAAAATGTGCCTATTTATGGCCATGACACACTTTTAAAAGCCCGTCTTATGGTCGATTACGCAGATTATTAGATACACGATTACGCTAGGATCAGAAAACGTATCAAATTATGGTTTCCTGCGATCTTCATTTGACTAAAGATAAATTGGAATCAGCTTAAAAGTTGTTATCATTTTAAATCACTCCCTTTTAAATGTTGTGGTGTTTGTTTTTAATCGTGTTAAAATTGATTCCCTTGTCTAAATCCCACTGTTTCATTGTTCACTTGAAATAATTGCTTAATTTACGCGTTATTCGGGTGGTGAGATGATCTCTTAATTGAATGGGAAAGATAAAATCCCTCAAACAAAAAGTTTGGGTAAGTGAATGGCTTTTGAAACACTTTTATCCTGAGGTGCTTAACTCTTCAAGACTCCTAGAGCCGCGAGATAAGTCCCAAAAACAACTTTAAGATAAAACATGCTCCCCGGCAAAAAGAAAAAAAAAAGTGGGATTTCAACCCATTTATTTAGAAAAGATTAAATCGAGGAGTCCACATAATATATTCTCAAGAGTAATTTTATAAATTGATTGTATAAGTTTTTAGATGCCAAAATAAACTCTTTAAAGATACATAAGCTGATTACAAATAATTATTTAGATAGTAGGTTAGAAGAGGAAGATTTAGAATGTTCGGTACCCCTCCCAAGTAAGCGTAGTATCTCTTGCGGCAAGATAATACGATCATGCTTTTATTTATAAATTAATAATTGATACTAGCCAAAGAATTATTAAGGTAAAATCCGTTTCGGGAGTCAAATGGTCTAAGGTAGTGGTCACCAAATGGCGCATCCGGACCACAGATACATTTTAAAGGACCTTGACGAGATAGCAATAAGCAGAAGAAAGGATTTTATTTCGGTGATGGACAGACGTGGACGGCCAGCAATAATAAATAAGTAACATAACCAAAAAGGGAAAAAACACGTTTTTGAATTAGTATAGTCCTATAGGGTTTGAACTTGAGTCACTGTTAAAGTTTTTCTGGACACGAAAAAATGTTGAGTTTTTAAAACGGACCTCTATCAAAAATAATTGGGTACCCCTGGTCTAGGGCATAAATCTCGTAATAAACTGGACTGGAAATGACAGTGAAATCATGCTTCAAACCCCGGTCAGGTTTAGTGAAGGAGGTTTTATTTAAGAATGTTTCCACTATTCCTCCAGTAAGATATAGCTATATTTCCTATTAGTTTTACCTTCTTCATTTAAATCCCATTATTGTAGATATGAGAACAGTCCGAACGGGTAAAGAGACGCGCAACACACACCAAAAAAAACGTCGGCAGGCGCGTGGACAGAGGCAGCCCCCACCTTGTCTGATTTGCCGGTGGCAGAAAGGTCGGGTTTCAAAACCCAGTCTGGTGAACTCAGGATATTTCTGTTCCTAAATAATTTTCTAATCTACTTTTCACGTAAATGAAAGTATATTTCCTATAAACCTGTCTTTCTTCGTCCCTATCCCATTAGTGTAATTTGACGTGAAGAGTTTTAATGGATCGTTTAACGAGATGCAAATAAAAAAATAAACTATTACTTTAGATGGATATAGACTTGGGGGTTTGTGTCCCGTTTCGGAGAACATTGAAAGCGCACAAGAGGGAAAACCCTCATATCAAAGCTCACGAAAATATTAATCGAAAGCGCACCTATGCCTTGTATTAAAAGCTCAGGGGAGAACACAAGTGCATAATGTAACAACATTGCAATCATGTATTGTAAACAACCCCTTACTCTTTACAATAACTACAATAAAATAATAAGACCACAGGGTAAGATTAGGTTGGATAGGGTGCAGGAACAATGAAACTCAAATTAAAATAGAGATGTGTCGTTCCTGAACGGATCAACAAACGGTGTTGCCATATGAATCTCGGAGACTACAAACATCAGTGCACTTTTGATAGAAAACTCAACCTGTGCACTTTCAGTACGTAAGCGTTCCGCTCTTACTACACGTCCGGGTTATCCTTGTTTTTATACTGATGGAGGAAGAATGTAGGATTCAGAGGAAATTACCTCGTATTTGCGTGGGAGTACAGGTTGTATGTATACCAGAGAGACGACACTGACGCCTTTGTCCACGTGTCCACCAGTGTGGTTCAACTATGACAATGTTATCATGGTCATAGGTATCTAGATCGCGATAGACTAGGTTACCTGATGGTCGAGGTTCGAATTCCAACTTGAGATGATATTTAATTTGTGAACCATCCCTTTGGGTTCCCACTCCTCATTTACGCTGATGAGTGTGCACGTCCTCTAATATTTGTTTCCGGATCACTACCCCTTCAAACGAGTGGTTAATAACCATGATATTAAATGTAAATTTAGAGAATGGACGCTCATATTCTTATAAAAAGGCTCATTTTTTTTTTTTACTTCGCCCGTAATTCGAGATCCTTTGCTCAATAAACAGATATTTTGTCGGACTAGACCCAGTTAGAATAGAATTGGTTGAAAAAGTATATATTTTAATTTAGGAAACCCACCTCGATGGGGTAGTTAGCTAGTGCGCTAGATTCGTGTTGAGCTAAACTGCCGAAGACGTGGCAATCGAGGTTAAAATATTGCTTGGGTGAACTAGGGGTTGTTTTCCCTAAATGGTTTTCCCCTCTCCCTCCACGTAAATGCGGGTTCACCTCATCTGTATTCAACCTTTCCCATTCTTAACACATCAGCGTAATTAGTACTTAAGCGTATCACCCGAACGGGTAATAAGACGCGGTGCTAAGTATTATTATTATTAATTTCGGAACTTTTTGTTCCAGATAAAGTGAGCCACATTAAATGAATGATCAAATGCCAATCATGTTCTAAGCTATAGTAGGACGCTGGTGGACTTTAAGAAAATGCAAATATATTAATTGTAGTCAACATTGATAGCATTTTACTATATTATCAGTATTATTTAATAGGTATTGGGTAGTGATATCACATATATATATATAAATTGAAAGGTGTAGATCTCATAACTTTAAGTATAATTATGTGTAAATTGTTTTAGTAACTTTGATAACCGTCAAAATAATTCCTACTTATTTAGATCCGTCTGTAGCTCCGTGTATTTATACACCGAGAATTGTCCAAATCGTTAGAAGATTATTGATTTTCATATCTTTGCCTTAAGTTACGTTGGACCCATTTTTTTTTCGGAAATAATATTTAATTAGTTTGTTTTATTTGCCACGCTGCACTGCTTTAATAAATCTTAAAAAAGAATATTTGAAAGTGTAGATCCTTGCCCCCTGGCAACATTCCCAAAGAAGATATTAGGAGCATGTCGCGGAGACACCGGCTAGTGACGTCACGGCTATTTTCAACATTTCCAGCGGACGATGGAACAGATTTACGTAAGACGTCTTGACCATTTGGAGGGGAAGAGATAATTGACTAATCATTAGCTCAAACTCAGTTTAATTTTATAAAGAACAGTGCTTGAAATAACCTTCCCATTAGACTTTTTTTAAATACGCTGAGAGAAGTTTTTGATAAAACAGAAAATACAACTCTGTACGAAGAAATGAGTGATTAAACGTTCACTTTCCAAACACAGGGCTATACCAGCTCACGACTTACAAACTAACCTAACTGATGTCAGAATATCTATTTTAACTCTCACTTATGTCCTTCTAGAACTGTATAATATCTTCCTTCTCACTAACCTATGAGAATGTGTGATTTGAAGTACAGTAGGAACTTGATAAGAAGGACAGTTAATAACATATTCCGTAATCAACGTTTATTTAAAAAAAAAATAGTATTACTTTTGATAATATCTATCAAAAGAAACAGCTGCACTGTTGCGGAATACATGACTGACGTATGTATATATATTAAAGTAGTGTTAATAGCATTTGTAACCATCAGATAACGTTCTTTCTACCGTGTTCATACCTAACACTATGTTGCAGACACAAAATTAGTGGTCTTTTTCATTTGGAGCTACCAACATCGACTAAAGGTCACAAGGTCAAAAGTAACATCTAAAACACGTAAAGCTTGGAATATGAACACATCGCATTAGATCTAGTGAAGTGTTGTGCTGTCAGGAAAAGGTTCTTCTTATTTACAGACTATTTATTTCTCCTATATCGTTTGTGCTTTACCATTGCCCCTGTATTGGACGCAGCGAACACGTCCCTTTTTTTGTATGTGATGTTATTCTAGCCCACTGCACATGTGCATACTCATACCACTAAACAGTACGTGCATAGCCACTCCCCCTGAACCAGATTTAACCAATAATTATGTGGCTGTGACGTCAGTAAAAGTGAATATGTTGCGGGTTGCAGTACAGATTGTTTGTAGATATGATGTTCAGTCTAGAATTAATAAGTATATTGTTCTTCAAATACTGATCCTAGTATATTTTAAGGTTTACAGAACAGGTTGTCTGTTGATTTGATGTGCAGTCTATAGGTAATACATCTGATGCTAGACCAATGCCGATCTTACTATATTTTGCTGTTTTCAATGCAGGCTATCTACATTTGTGATGTTCAGTCTAGAAGTAATAAGTCTATTGCTATTCCAATGGTGATCCTAATATATTTTGCTGTTTGCAGTAGAGGCTACTGTATATGTGATGTTCAGTCTAGAAGTAAACAATTTTAATTAATTAAAATAATTACTACACATTTTTAATAACAAAGCTTATTTACAGACATACGCGGAAATTTTATTTCAAAGAATGTTTCTATTCATGTTACAAAACATGTTTAGATGCACCTTTGTATGTATATATTACCTACGTATTATATATTATGTTGACTGTGAAGGAACTTTTTTATACGATTGAAAATGTTACTTTCCCCATAACTTTTTTTCATTAAAAAGAGTGTCATCTGTGAAATAATGAATGTATATTGTAAATTTATTATTTAGTTGTTACGTGACATAAGTATTGTTATTTTCAGAGTAATTGCTCCCCTTTTATTTTGTTATTTTTGCATGAAATAAATAAATGTTAATATATAATAGGAGTCTGGTAAGAAGGCTATTTTAGAAAGAAAGAAAATTGCTGTAAACAGTTATAGCATTTTAAATATAATTTTAGCAATGTTATATTTTTTAAGGTATGGATACCATGTATAAAACCTAGAAACTATCACATAACTTAACGTATGAAATTAGTTTTAGTAACTTTAGCAACTATAAGATGCTGTCATTTCTGCCAAAATACTGTAGTTAACGTTTTTTAGCGTACCAAATGGATATTCCTACCACGATTCACTTGAGAAATTTAGTTACTCTCTCCAAATAAGTGAGCTTCCTGTTTGAAGAGATTTTTTTAATCGTCATTTTATATCATTTATTTTTCGAATAAATAACAACAATTTTTTCTTTTTATACTTAAGAACTCGTCTTACAAGTCCATTACAAATCTATTCCCCCTGTGAATTTACTGTCGTACACTATTAATAAGCGAGTAATGTGTTCGAATTACCACTCTCAGCGTTTCCAGGCACGGAATCTCCACAAACGAGTTCGTTGTCCCTGTATGATAACGTTTAGAGTGTAATTTTCCGTTCGTAGTGATTGCTGGACTCCAATCTGGAAACATTTATTGATGATATACTTGTGTCATTGAAATGTATGTCATCAAACACGTTGATTGGGATAGCGACCGGTTTTTTTTTCTATTCGCGGTGGAAATTCTTCTTTTTTTTTTTATATTGGTTGGATCGCTTTCGGAAGGGGTGTAGAAGGGTAGGACAGGAGGGGTGATGGTGTTCTCGTGACGGAGCGATTGTATTTTATTTCTAACCACGTATGAGAAGTGTCATGGTTGTCAGGACAAAGTAATAGTTCTCATACTTCACACGAAGAATCACCCCTCTCAAATACCTTGACTATCTAAGTCTTCTTCCTGGAGGTATGGTTGGTATTCAGTCGGCAAACCTCACCACACCACCAAAAAAAAAAACCTCGCTACATTTGTTATTGTTTTGTTTTGTTCTAGAATGAAAGAACCCTCATTCTACTGACGAATCTTAAGTTTAGAATAATACAAGTGTTCCCCTTTTAAATAAATTTAAGTCACACAACTTGTCTTATCATATTTGGGCTCACGTAATCTCTCTCTCTCTCTTTTTCTGTTACAGAATCTTAATAGAAATTATAAGGGAAAGTCGTTTCCCATAAAAACAGGTCTACTTTATATTTACATCCCTACTCTTTAATGCCAGCTCGATAACTCGATGGGAGTGTCGGAAACGCGAGAAACAATCAGTGTTTCTACAGTTTTTATAGCTAAACATATGTTTGGTAAAAATAAAAAAAATTCAGTAGAAACAGAGTTTAGTTTTCTTCCCACGGTGATATAAACATTTGTTGAATATCTGTCTGAGAATGGTGGCATTAGACGACAAACCTTTAAAATGAAGAGAATTTAATAATAATAATATTTAGCACCACGCCTTAATACCCGTTCGGGTTATACGATTTAGGTGCTAATTACTCTAGTGGATTAGAAATTGGGAAGGTTGAATTAGAGGAAGTGAACCCGCATTTGCGTGGAGGGAGAGTGGAAAACCATTTATGAAAAACCACCCCCATATTGGTTGGATCGCTTTCGGAAGGGGTGTAGAAGGGTAGGACAGGAGGGGTGATGGTGTTCTCGTGACGGAGCGATTGTATTTTATTTCTAACCACGTATGAGAAGTGTCATGGTTGTCAGGACAAAGTAATAGTTCTCATACTTCACACGAAGAATCACCCCTCTCAAATACCTTGACTATCTAAGTCTTCTTCCTGGAGGTATGGTTGGTATTCAGTCGGCAAACCTCACCACACCACCAAAAAAAAAAACCTCGCTACATTTGTTATTGTTTTGTTTTGTTCTAGAATGAAAGAACCCTCATTCTACTGACGAATCTTAAGTTTAGAATAATACAAGTGTTCCCCTTTTAAATAAATTTAAGTCACACAACTTGTCTTATCATATTTGGGCTCACGTAATCTCTCTCTCTCTCTTTTTCTGTTACAGAATCTTAATAGAAATTATAAGGGAAAGTCGTTTCCCATAAAAACAGGTCTACTTTATATTTACATCCCTACTCTTTAATGCCAGCTCGATAACTCGATGGGAGTGTCGGAAACGCGAGAAACAATCAGTGTTTCTACAGTTTTTATAGCTAAACATATGTTTGGTAAAAATAAAAAAAATTCAGTAGAAACAGAGTTTAGTTTTCTTCCCACGGTGATATAAACATTTGTTGAATATCTGTCTGAGAATGGTGGCATTAGACGACAAACCTTTAAAATGAAGAGAATTTAATAATAATAATATTTAGCACCACGCCTTAATACCCGTTCGGGTTATACGATTTAGGTGCTAATTACTCTAGTGGATTAGAAATTGGGAAGGTTGAATTAGAGGAAGTGAACCCGCATTTGCGTGGAGGGAGAGTGGAAAACCATTTATGAAAAACCACCCCCAGTTCACCCGACCAAGATTCGAACCTCAATCTCCCCGTCCTCGGCAGTCGAGCTTCAACACGACAAGCGCGTTAGCCAACTACGCCACCGAGGCGGGTAAAATGAAGAGAAAAAGTTGTCAAATTCCAGGACCTTCTTGACAAATATGCAAGAACAGTTTATGTCACCATGTGAAGAAAATTAATAATAATAATAATATTTAGCACAGCGTCTTACTACCCGTTCGGGTAATACGCTTTAAGTACTATTTACTCTAATGGATTAGGAATTGGGAAGACTGAATTAGAGGAAGTGAACCCGCATTTGCATAGAGGGAGAGTGCAAAACCATTTAGGAAAAACCATCCCCAGTTCACCCAACCGATATTCGAACCTCGATGTCCCCGTTCTCAGCAGTCGAGCTCAACACGACAAGCTCGTTAGCCAACTACGCCACCGAGGCAGGTTCATGTGAAGAAAATTAAACTCTATGTTTGTACTGGCGAAATATTTGAGATCTTTTGACAAAAAAAAATAGTTTTGTTATAAAAACTGCAAAAATATTGTAATTTTCTCGTGTCCCCTACATACTCACTTTAAAATTTCTTGTGCGTATAACCCGAATGGGTAGTAAGACGTGGTACTAATAATAATAAAAAAAATTCTACTCTAATGTGACGTTATTTATTGGTTATTAATTTTGACACCATGAATATTAACAGCTTAGTCCAATGGGGTAAAGATGAGGAAGGTAGAAAATTGATTAGATGTATCCGTATTTGAGTGGAGGGAGCGTGGGAATAAATTGAGGGAAAACCACCCTCAGTACACCCCTGATTCTCACCTTGAAATTCCTGTTGCTGGAAAGCCAAACTAGACGAGAATGACGTTTAGTCCTCTTGCTCACCGGTGCGAATCGTAATGATTTAAATAGTCTGTGAAAAACAATTTAAAGAATATTATATCTATATGCGGCTATAACCGTAACTAGCTACTACAATACGTTGGCTACTTAATCCATAATACTATTAATAGCTGGAAGAATAAATAAATAACGTAATAGAAACGAAGCACTACTTTTTTTATATTTTTTATAATTAAAACCTTTGATGTTGTGAGTCGAGCACACTAACCCTTCTACCAATGTTAAACCTTCCAAACTTAAGGTGACGCTTTTTTTTTGTTTCAGGAGCCCGGAAGTGATGGTGACGACGCCAGCGGAGAAGGGAGCGGTCGAGGGGAGATGGGCGTCTTGCCGCCTTTCCCGCCCCCGCCTCCA
>CABFOW010000173.1:316969-344296 GCA_902141385.1 Timema californicum
CCCACCCCCTCACACACAATGACACGCCACACGTTATACTGAGTGGCTTAAAACTTTGATTTTATTTCTAGTAGTTAAGCTTCAACATTTAAACAAAACTTCAGCCCATGATTTAGAAACTAACTTAACCTAGGTTAGCATCTTTTAACATGAAGTACCCAGCCATAACGTAGAGTGTAATACAAACTCATACACACCTGACTTGGATTTAAACCAGAATCCCTTACATTTTCTGAAGAAGAAAAAGTTTGGTGCTACAATTTTTATTTATTTGGGATAATCTAAACTTACATCAATTTAAGGGCAAAATAAGTAAAAAGATAATTATATTATTTTTAACCATTCTCAATGGGACTAGCGTGTTTAGAGCTGACTTGCGGTGAATCACCACCAATATTAAACCAAATTGTTTCGTCTTGAGTTCTGATGTTAAAGGTCTAGGTTTCTATATCTAGGTTTACACGTTTAAAAGTTTACTTTTTTCTTCCCTTTTTCCACCGTCTTAACACTAAATTAATTAAATCAAGAAAGGATAAAAAAGCGAAAAAAATAAAAAATAGCTCGTACAAAATGCAGTCAGAATTAAAGATCACTGTAAAGAAGTAAAGGTGGAGATGTAGGGGACGTGGAGAAAGGGTCAATTTTTATATCAAAACCTGTTTTTGGCAAAAATAAATAAAATCTTGCTCCAGTAGAAACATAAGAGATTTATTATTCTTACGTGGTATCAACAGTTGTCGAATATTTGTCATGAGCATAGCAGCATTAGATGAAAATCTCTTTAAATAGAGAGAAAAAGTAGTCATTTAATTTCAGGACACCCTTTATAGATATTCAACAATTAATGTTGAGGTCACCATATGGATAAAAATAAAACGCTTATGTTTCAACTGGAGAACTATTTGATTTCTTTTGACTAAAACTTTGTAATGATATAAAAACTGCAAAAAGACTGCCCTCCGCTTGCGTCCCTACACTCCCACATTAAATAATATTACTGTAGCTATTATTTATATTTTTATCATTTTATACCATTATATTATACAACCTTGTTGAATTTTTTACCTTCCTTTTCTTAATTATTTAATAGACGGATTTTTTAAAATAAAATGTTTGAATATTGTTATTATTATTATTACTATTATTATTATAAAATCTAAGTGTACACGTCATTGGAGGATAAATGGTTCTCAAACCGTAAAATCAACTCTGTTTTATTTCCAGAGTATTCCATCAGAGGGCCTAAAGGCGATAGAGGGGAGAGAGGACCAAGGGTAAGTTTGTTTACTCTCAGTCGTGCTAACATTTTGTTAAAATTAGCTAAGTTTTCCTCAGGAGGACCACATTTTAAAACTATTGTGTGTAAAATTCTCAATTCCATTGATTTATAGATTGAGACCAAATGATAATTAAAAATATAAGGATTAATTTTGTGCGGAGCTTTTTAAACTTCAAATTCATTTTGAATTATTGTCAATTTTGACTCTGCTTTGAAAAAATTAACCTACCTTTGACAATAATTACGAAGCCTCGCTATTAAATACACGTTAAACATATTTTGTAATTTAATGTTTTTTTAATATTACAAATTAATGTTAATAATATAATAAAAATTTGGATTAATTAAATAATATAATGCCCTGATCGTAAATTAATTTATCAGCTTCAGCCGAATTATGCTATTTTTGAAATAAAACATATCAATTTACCTTAGCTTCAAAAGTTGTATCCACATTCCAATTATTATTATTTTTAACAATAAAAAAATTAACTTCGATTCATTGTCAAGAAAATTTCATACATTCGATTCGTATTCACTTCGAATAGAAAAATTGGACTCTACACACAGCTCAACTCAACCTGGTTATTTGGCAAGTTATTCTAGATGTATCTGGCACCTCAGTATTAGGTACACAGTGTCTTAATAAAATATTTACCTACTCATACTTGACAAATGATCAACTTTTCTTCGTATTTTCACGTACAGGAATACTTTACGGACTGATATATTAACCCATTCCTGTATTGAAGTGAGGTAGTAACAAGACATCAAAATTGTTTATTAATGTTAGTTTTACTAATACTAGAGTAAACATACCTACAATAATACACTTAAATCCTTATCGGTAGGAACGTGGTTCAAATGTCAAGATTATTTAGTCTGATTTGCCTGTGATGGTTATATCGGGGTTCGAATCCCGCTTGAGTGTTCTTAGGATGATTTTTCTTAAATTCAGTAGGGCGTCGATAATTTGGAATAATTGGGTATTGATCCAGTCCGGATTATCGATTCGTCCAGATTTTCTAAAATACAGTACTTATACCAAGAATAAAAAGATAAGCGTAGAAGGTGTAGTAGGCCTACTCATGAAAACTCAATGTTAAGGTATAAACATTTTCATGTTATCTAAACAACGACCTTGAACATATTTTTTGTTGTTGCTAAATACCACAAATTCTGAAGAAATATAATAAGGCAAAAATTAAACAACGAAAAAGTTTCAATTTTTTAAAACAATAGTTGAGGTACGTTTTTTGGCGTCCATGTGTTTTTTTTAATAAATAATATTTTTTCTTGGCTATGCGGATTATCGACGATCCTGATTTTTGACGTCCAAATTATCGATGCTCTACTATAGTTCCCCATTGTTTCTTCTTCTATGCAAATGTGAGTATATTTCCTCTAAATTCAATCGTTCGCATTTCTATCGCATTTATATAATATTGATGCGTTTAGATAAAATACCATGGTTTGATCGAATCCAAAAAAAGTTTATCAAAATATTCATGTTATAAATTTCTTGTCATCTTCAAAATAATAGTTGCAATAAATGTGCACTCTTGAAGTTATTCGTTTTCCAGTTGTAAACTATAAAAATAGTTTATCAGGGCGTGACAGATATCCAGGTTAAATATTTGAGTTGGCCGTAATACACGTGTTTAAACTTCTGAAGGAAATAGATAACATACATTAATAGACACACTGATAAATTATATAAAAAAGTAGGTGTGTTAGAAATAATCTAATTCAAATACGTGTATCCTTGAAATTTTAACGTTTTATCAAAGTTTATTCTTAATCTTATTTTGCTATGTATTAGTAGAGATAATCCTTTACAGGAAGTAATGAAAACATCTAAATGATGTGTGGGTGAAGTTATAGCCATTTGTGTGTAAACATTTCCTTTATTGTTATTAAGTTATTATTATCATAACTATGCTAAAATTTAGTTTGTTTTCAAGGATTATAATTTTTTTTGTCAGAAAATGTATTTGCTAATATTTGCAGGTATATTTTCTTACAAGCAAGGAAGTACAAAAGAGGGTGGGAAGGTGTCTGAGGGGTCCATATTTACGTATAAAAACTTTCATTGGCTAAAAGTATAGTAAAATTTATAGTGGACCCCCTAGCCCACTATAAAAATTAGCATTTTAATCTTTTGGTTAGGACACACAGATAAAATATCTTAAATAAAACAAACTATTTTGCAGTGTGTGGATTAAATAATGATTACTATAAGCTAGGAATCTCCTACTAGAAATTTTAGTTTTTTATTACTTATTAGACTTTATTTAAAGACTGTCATAAGTTTTTAAAACCCCTTGGAATATATTTATATTTTATATACGGACAGCTGTGAAACTAATTCAGTGATTGCTTTATTTTATTTTTAGCTACAAAAGTAATGTAGACATTCGTTAGAAGAAGAAAAGAGTGGAGAGTTTTGGCATAGGAGTCGACTAAATAGTCATTTGCGTTAGTCATCACTCATAACTCATTCTTCACCACGCATCACACAACTGGAAAGGTTTAAGTTGACGTTTGTGAACTTACAGAAATATTTAAATCGTACTTTTATGGGATTGAACATGTTTTGAATGTTTGATTCTGTGTATTTCAGGGTCCCCCCGGAGAGTCTATACGAGGTCCACCAGGCCCACCGGGCCCTCCGGGTCCCCCCTTCTCCGGAAGTGGGTTTGGCGAGTATCAACCAGGGTCTGCCGACGACTTCAGTGATAAAGTAAGTTTTATTTAAGTGCGACACAAACGTTTTCTTTTTTTATTTAGCACCGTGTCTTACTACCCATTTGGCTTGTAAACATTTGCGTGGACGGAGAGTGGACCATTATTTTGGAAAATTCACCCTTAGTACATCTGACAGAGATTCGAACCTCGATCTTCGCATCACCTGCAGTCTAGTCTACTGCGAGAGTATCGCCTTAAGTCTTCGGCCACTGAAGCAGGATATTTAATATTAAATTTGTTATACCCAAGTCAATATTTCATAGATATATAGTTTGATTTTAAGCATTGTTTATTATATAAATATATGTCTCCCATATTAATAATGTATAGTGATATTTTTATTTATTAATAAAAGTTTAACAGAAAAAATATTAACCTTATTAATTATTGAAGTACGCATTACATCATATATATATATATATATATATATTTATATATATTTATATATAGTTTATACTAAACATTTTAGTATATATCTTGTTTATATTATGTAATGTAGACTACAATAATATTAAAGTTTTATTAATAAATAAACATTTTAATTAACTTATAATTATATTTATATAATTAAAATTTCAGGTTTATATTAAATAACCACTAACCCTAATTTTGTTATATTTAATTAATTTGAGTGTTTATGGTAATATTATTAAGAATAATTTATTTTACTTATTTACGTTTATTTCTCTGCAGATGATATAAACTTTAACGTTTAGGCGTTTGCAGTACATCTAAGTTAACTTCTTTCTATTATTTTTGCTACAGTTATTAAAACAAAGTCACTACTGTCTTTATTTGAAGTTATGCTCAAAGTTTAATTTGAGCCAATTGTACTATGCTTACTCATTTTTAACTTATGCCGCTCTTCCATTGTTTTTTCCAGCCTGGCGGAATAATGGGCCCACCAGGCCCCCCTGGTATGTGTTCCTGTAACCTCACAGCGTACTTCAGCTCACTGACGCTACCTGACGCCATCCCAGGACCCCCTGGAGTGCCCGGCATAGACGGCAAGGCGGGGCCTCCCGGAACTTCGGTAAGACCTTCCTTGGACACGTTTGCCTCTGTGGCCGAGTGATTAGAGGGGTCCACTAGGGATCTTGAGCACCCTGGTTCGAGTCCAGATGTAGGAGCCTAATATAAATAGCTGTATCTGCACATATTTGGAAAGTACACTGGTGGTCACAAGGTATAAGGTGCTAGTACTGCAATAGGCTGGAATTCCTGTGACGGTTAGGTTGAGGTTCATGTCTCAATAGGATTGCATAGAACGTGGTTTATCGCTGTTATTTTCAAATCCCCCTCCGCATGCTAATGCGGATGCATTTCTTCTCCCTCGATCCTTACTATTTTTAGAATACGTCGTTAATAACGTTAGAGATAAATGTACAATTTAAAACTTTAGGTTAACTAGAACCATTTGTGTTTCTTTGCGATACTTTTAAAATATTTTCAGTAAACATTTAAACATTAGCTTGTAATTAATGTATTTATTAATAGTATATATTCATAAAATTGTTTATTTATTCTATTACTGTGGCTAAGTGTAAGAAAGGGTATTTGTCTTAACTTATGGCTACTATCTATGTATGATTTACGTTAATCGGTGAATGCATGATTGCTTTTACGCACAGTTTCCGTTGTTATAAAAAGTGATTGAGGTCTCTAAAAAAAAGTCTAGAGCTGTAGATTTTAACAACAATCACAAAAAGTTTAGATATGTATATTTTCAGAAAAATCACAAAACGTCTAGAGTAGTATATTTTCACAAAAGTCACAAAACGCCTAGAGCTGTAGATTTTCACAAAAATCACAAAACGTAAAGTATTTATTTAATATAATCTATGATTATATGATTATACCTGCTTTAGTGGTTAAGGTGTGACTCTCCTGTTAGACTGGCCTGCTGATTACAGGGCTCTAATCCCCGTTTGATTTACTAAGGGCTGTTTTTCTTTTTTCCCACCCTCCTTCTGCGAAAATGTGGGTATATTACCTCCAAATTGCTTCCTTTTTTTCACAAACTTTGTTAAACTATAATACTTATGGCATTATTATGACTGGCCGCAGGAACTAAATAAACATAATTTAGTTATATCCCTAGTTACATTTACCAAAGTTTGGTAGAGAACGGTCTGGATATATTTTGATTATTTTGGTCCATTTAATATAGGCTGCAGGAAAATAATCTGAAATAAACATTGAACCAAGGGACAGCTTTGTGCTAGGATCCACATATTTTCAATTACATATGACTTTAAAAAAAACTTCAGACACCTTTTTTATGATGCTTCACATTATTTAAGGCCAATTCTGACCTTATATTTTTATCAACTGACATCTTAAATAAAGGCATGAAACAAGTGTAGCAGTGCAGTTACAGACATATGAATGTGAGTAAATTATTATAAAATATATCTTCAAGGTTATCTAGCCCATTGTTCTGTTGTTCTCCTAAATATTTGTCTTGTGGCTTCTTGCAATGCAATGCTGTTATGTAGATAGTATATGTCACAGGCGTTAACATTTTTTCACTGAATTTTGATTAAAAATAAATTGCTATATGGTCTTATTAATTATTCTTTTCTTAATAGATTATTTTATATTTAAAAATTTAGTGAAAAATTTGATTTATTAATTGTTTAGGTCTTCCAATAAATATAAATAATTATTAATGAGCTCTCAAATTTCTAGGTGTGTGTTTACTGGGAAAGAGAAAGCACTTATACTATTATAAATTTTAAACATAATAATTTAATGACAAAAAATGCTAATGCACATTAATAACTTAGCAACTACTTCAATGCATGAAAGACATTCAAAACTGAAAATACTTTAAGACTGCATTTAAAAAAATAATTGTCACCACCTTAAGTGAAAAAAATCAATTCTGGAATTATTACTAATTCAAGAATAAATTTAAGATTATATATAATTTTAATAATGTTTGTCCGTGAGTCATGATTTCTTGGAAGTTTTTTATTTTCATAATAAAAAATAATTAACTATTTACATACTCATGTGCTGCCAATTATTACACATCATAGTATTTGGTTTGAAAATTTAACATTATTTGGTAATTAGTGTGTAAATAGTAAATATTTGACATGCCAACCTTGCTTGCTGGATTTACCTAAATAATTACCAATTTCAAAATGTCATAGTCCGAAAGTGTGTATTCCTACAACGTTAATAAAATTCAAAATTGGGGCCATATTGTAAGTTGGTTCATCAAAAGGTCCACGAGCCGCACAGAATCATGGTTTGGGCCCACTAATTTTATATTCCTGCTTTAATGAATATGTTATGCTCCAATATTGAAACTGTCGGTTTCCTGAATTAGGCCAATTCCTGCTCATTCCGTAAACTGGCATCTTCGCTTGACCATTCCACGAACTGGAACTTTTTGTACTATCTACTACAAGCTTAAGTGAAACTCGTTTTAAGATATACCTAACCCATCTAAACTTAATATAACCTTCAATTTTACAACGATTAAAATTCAAATTAACTTAAAGACCAAACATGTTATTCGCTTGTTAATTTTACGGACTGGGCAAAAACTTGTCCAGTTCATGAATTCTGTAACAGCTGAAGCTGCTCGGTTCATGAAATAGGAACAGAGGCAGGATTGGCAGAAATTAGCAAATTCATGAATGGGTTGTAACATATATGTTTAGCTAAATTAGCAACCCCAACCAGGACGTAGGAACGTATTTGGTTTTGAGCGGGGGAGGGGGGCTTCTAGGGACCAAATCAATTTTTGAAGCCCTTAGAAATGAAGTAGGCCATCTTTATAAACTAGAGTGCAATACCGATAGTTACTTCTCCTAATACATGGCCAAAGACAATTTGATCAGCGACTGCTTTGTTATGAATCAGTGGGTGTCCCCAGGCAGACGACTCCTCAAATATTTGGGGGATGGGGAGCTGGGAGCACCCAAAGGTCCTCCTCCAGTTCATACATTCCTGAAAACAGAAATAATATTGATGTGTACTAAATTAGTTGCTAGCAATATGTTCACAACTAGTTTATAAGCTACAACATGGGAACATTAATTAATTCCATTTATAAATACATTTTTAAAATTTAGTATTGTTTTGATTTGATTTTTAGCACATAAATTAGTAAACTATAATCATAAACTTGATGTTCTTTACGAATAAAGAGTTGTAATATTTTAGTTAAAAATGTGTTGATGGTTTATAGATGCTATTTCATTTTAAGTTTTCTAAACTAAATTAACTTGATTGAACTACCAGATTGGATATGAATCAACTGTATCAACTTTCATCTTAACAAAGGATTGAAAAATAAACTGTTGCATCTAGGGGATGAACTCCCTGCCCCTAGGGGTCAGAGTAAAGCATTCTAACCGCTCACCTAACCTTCCGATTCTTGTGGTTAAAAAAGTGTAGGCTTATACATGTGTCCCATTCCTTGTTTATTCTTTACAGGGTCTTCCAGGCCCCCCTGGCGAGAGGGGGGGCTCCGGCCCCAAAGGTGATAAGGGGGACAGAGGAGATTCCGGCCCGGTGGGTCCAGAGGGAATCCAAGGTTCTAAAGGTCAGTCACTGGTGTATCCTAATGAGGAAGGGTGATTGTAGGGAGAGATATGTAATGTAACCTCTCTCTCTCACACACACACACACACACACCCAGCTCCCGTCTCTCGCAGCGTGTTGGCGTACATTTTATAATACGGTTCCATTCTCTTCTCTAAACATCAACATGATTAATTACAACCCGAATCTCGTCACGACAGAAAAAACTTCTTTTAGACTCTCGAATAAAATAAACACTTTTTTTTTAATCTATGTTTTTAAAATATTTTCGTTGAGGTTAGGCCTTACATGTAAAGTAACGCGAGTTAAAGTAAATAATTTCATAGAATTTTTTAGTGAAAACTCTTTTTTTATGGCTAAAATAAATAAAATACTGCTTCAGTGTAAATGTTTAGTTTAATTTTCTATACTTTGTAATATCAATAGTTCTTGGATATTTGTCATAGTGGCATTCAAGTCGAAACTTTTTTAGAATAAGGAAAAAAAAAATCTTAGTCATAAGCCACTATACCCGTGGCAGATTTTCAGAATTTGATGAGATTAATGTGTGTACGAAATTAAACTGGACGTATATGCGAAAGAAGAATATTATTACTTCAACAAAAAATACATTTGCTTTAAAAACTGTAAAAATACAAAAAGTAGCTCGATTTTACCTCCAACCCAACCTTGAATAAGGGCGAAATTACAATTAATCTGTAAATGACAACTGCAGATTAATTCTGTATAAATGTTCGGTGTAATTTTTGTGTGTGTGTGAGAAAGAGAGAGAGAAAGTAGCACGTTTAACTATTCACTCGGGTTATCCGCATATTTACTAGTGGGATAACAGGAAGGTACAATTTTAGAAGGAATGCACGCGCGCATGTAGAGAGAATGAACAGCTACGGATTTAGAAAAAATCGGATTAGTGTATCAAGCCGGGTTTCGCCGTCGCTCGAAAACCATAAAAGACGAGACCGACGCTTTTGTACGCTCGTATTAAAAAATCATCACGTGCTCATGGTACTAGCAACCACTCTTTCATTGGCGCACCTTTCAAACCAAATATTAAAAATAATAATACAGAAATGTATGCATTTTAGCACATACTGTTCTAATATAATATTTAGCACCGCGTCTTACTATCCGTTTGGGTTATACGTTTTAAGTACTAATTACTCTAATGGGTTGGGAATTGGGAAGGTTGAATTAGAGGAAGTGAACCCGCATTTGCGTGGAGGGAGAACATTTAGGAAAAACCACCCCCAGTTCACCCGACCGAGATTCGAACCTCGATCTCCCCGTCCTCAGCTGTTCTAATAAAAATTACAGCTTTTATAGAATGTTACAAAACGCGTGGTAGACACACACTAGGGGAGATCTTCATCTCCACATCACTAGTTGGTGCAGGAGTAGACTAAGTTGTTTCCTGGAGATCATTCGTGTCTTATATATGATGGAGAGTTACGGTACAGCTGTACGTTATGAATAGTTGTAGGTCTAATTGAAACAGAGTGTACATTTAATTAGAGTCCTATTATTTCATAATGATGAGCCTTTTATATAAAATAAACTTTTTTCGACCAACACTAAAAACATTTATTTTAAATTATTTTGCATTTTATTACTGAGTTCGATTCTCAGCATAGATGAAAGATTTATCATTGGTAGAATATGTTGCTTTTTTATCTATCACAGTGTTGAATTAACGGCTGGGGGCAGGGTGTTGTGTCTCGTTTAGGTTTAGGTTAGTTTATAAATCGTGTGCTGATATAATAAGTTAAAATGCACGCTGAATACCTAAAATGATAATAAAAAATACTAAAATATATTAATAATCAATAAAAGTTGCAAATATACTCCATTCATGGTAGGAATGACTCTCTGAAAGGTTTTTTTTCCTACCAATATCCTACTATATAATAGATTTCTGGTAAGAAAAAAGGCCTTTCAGAAAACAATTCCTACGGTGAACGGACTTTACATATCATATTAATAATCAATCATAAGTGAAAACATATCTTGATGTATGAATACTTGAAAGTAGAACTAGTATCATTTCTAGCTGTCAAATAAAGTTCCTCTTAAAGAAAATTGGGCTGTGAATAATGGCGGTATCACCTATCAAATCTATATCTTTTAGATCTGAAACATTGAAAGAGAAATCAGCCAAGAGTCGTGAGCTGGTTGGTAGATTCTAGCTTGTCTTGGAAATGAAACAGTGCCCACCAGTGGCAGCGGCTGTCGTTCTTTACAGCTCGTATTAATAATTTAAAAAAAAAGGTGGGTGAGGAATGAGACAGTGACCAAAGTCATGCCACTTCCAAGGTCATCAGGCATCCAAAACTAGCCTGGTAGAAATACGCTGTATCGGATTCCAATCTCAATTATTACACATGCTTGAGGTTATTAAATACAGTAACCCCATGGCTTCTTTGGTGCTGACTGACAGCTCACAGCTGACTTCTGACAGTCAACATTTAGGTATATACCTAAATTTTAACTGTCAGAAGTGGCAGCTGCTAAACACATGTTTTTTCAGATCATATGGTTCGGCGTAGGGATACATAATTTGGTCTGGTAACTTTTCAAAGCCGTCATCTGTTAGCTGTGAGCTGTCACTCAGCACCAAAGAAACCATGGGGCTACTGTAGATCAATAAGTTGCTTACTATCTGCCTGTTCATAGTCAAGCGAATGACTTACTTAGAGACTAGAAAAGACGGGAACATGTTGACTGTACACGTGCTCAAAAGAAAGTGAAAAGATATTAAAGAAATAGTTTATTCAAGACTTTTGTTATTTAAAGTGATTTAATTATGTATTTAGAATGTATAGATATTGTATTTTTTTAATTGATGAAAAAAAATTTGTACCCTTTTTAAAAAATTTGTATCTAATATATTTTGTGCATTATAACACTTGAGGAAGTATCGTTCAGGGCGTACTTTGTACCCATTGTCACATATGCAGCAGAAACATGGACATTGAATGTTAGAGAGACTGGGAAAGTGGAGGCCGTGGGAATGGAGTTTGTGAGGAACTTTTTAGCTGTCACAGGGAGAAACAAGATTAGGAATGAAGTTAATCGGGAAAGAGTGGGGGTACAGGGAGTACATGATATGGTAGAGGAAGCAAGTCTGAGATTGTATGACCATGTAATGAGAATGGAAAAAGAGAGTATGTCGATGGCAATTATGGAAATTAAGTACGTATGAAATACACCGCAAGGGAGGTTTAGTAAGATATAAAAGGAGCAGATAACAAAAGGTGTGCAAGTGAGAGGAGAAGAATGGAAGCAATTAAAGAAGGAAGACTCGTGGAAGGATAGAGGAAGATGGAGGCATTTTACTAAAGTGAATATGCTGGCGGCCGGGGTTCAATCCTCGGTCCCGGCATAGATTTATCTGATTACCAAACCCTATCTTCACCTCTGACAAGACATCTTGTGAATGTGGGGAATGTCAGGCCTCCACCGTGGTTCGGATTCCACGTTAAACTGTAGGTCCTCCATTTCATCTCACAATCACCCTACCATTGCACATTAGCGTAAGTGCGTATAACCCGAACGAGTATTAAGAATAAAGTGACCCGGCCACAGGCTAGAAACAGTTGTTGTTGATGGATGATGATGATTATTATGATTATTATTATTATTATTATTATTATGATGATGATGATGATGATGATGATTATGACTGGAACATTTACAGTTTTATAAATTCCCTTGAACATTCTATACATTAATTTTTAATTTGAAGTCATGTCAGTAATACTCTGTTTCAATCAAATAATTGGTCGAATAGTCTAAGATGTTACACTCGCATTAAATTTGACCAATGTTTATGGAGAAGTCTTGAGTTCGAGTACCACTTAGGATGTGCTGAGCTATATCAATAGTTTTTTTAGTTAAAAAATTGATGCAATACACTTAACAGATCAATTACTACGCTAACAAATTACGATAAAATAAAATTAAGCTAATAATTACTATATTTTTATTAAAATATGTCACTGCCCCACTCCTTTTATCACTGTTACTAATGAAATTTTGACACAGGTTTGTCGCTTTGTTAGGATAGCTCTCAGGAAAGTATGCGCAGAGCGAGATATATAGAAGCCCTTTTTGATATTGTTTACTGAATGGTGGTGGTAAAAGCTAAGTATTTTTGCAGTTTTTACACCAAAGCTTATTTTTTTTACCAAAATAATAAAATATATTGCTACAGTGGAGACATATAGTTTAATTTTCTTCGCATGACGATATCAACAATGGTGGAATTTCTGTCATGAACGCAGCGGTATTAGACGCCAAACTTTTTTATTAGAAGAAAAAAACGTTGCCATTAAATTCCAGGACAACCTTGACAAGATATTTAAGAACTATTGAGGTCACCATATGAAGAAATTTAAACTCTATGTTTCTAAGTGATATTTTATTTATTTCAACCAATACTTTTTTTTATAGTAAAAACACCTTTTCTCGTGTCCTCTACACTCACACCTTGTCTACAGGTTGCCTACAATATTATTATTATTTATTATTATTAGCACCGCGTCTTACTACCCGTTCGGGCTGTACGCACTTACGCTAATGTGTAATGGTAGGGTGATTGTGAGATGAAATGAAGGACCTACAGTTTAACGTGGAATCCGAACCACGGTGGAGGCCTGGTGCCTACAATAGATGTGATGGTACTGACTGTGCTACTAAAAGATACGAGATCGTGAAACCCATCTTGGGTGTTACAAATGTTCTTCTTTCTAACTCGCTAACTGATTACTACTGAGATTACCACACGTATAAAATGTACACACGACATCTTGGTTTTGAATCCGGGTGCTAGAATGAAAACACGTTCGTCTTGATTGATGGTTAATAAGAAAGATAGTTTATCTTTAAGACTTCGTTAACCATCAACTAGAATGTCACCCCATTCCCCCCTTAATTTCTATGCCAACTAACCAAATCCTGGTGATCGTTATAATTATTCCTCTTTCGAGAAAAATGCCCTGGTACCAACCGGGAATCGAACCCGGGACCTTTAGGTCAGCATCCAGGGGCCACAAGGCCAGTTCTTTATTTATATTTAAAAAAAAGAAGAAAGGTATTTTTATATTTGATATAATACTTTATCATTAGTAAACAGTTTGTTCGTGTTTGGTAACAATGTGAGATGAAAAAGAGCTGCACTGATTTACAGTGTTTATTGTTCAAGAATTTTGTAATGTTTTTCTATACATCAATATTCCGGAAAGCTATTTACAGTATTCTAATTTATTTATTTTCTCGTTTGTTTTCTATTGTACACTCCGTATAGCCTGAAATATGTCAGGCTTACCTTAACGTATTACACCATGGTGAAACTTATATGATTTGTTCATAGTGTAATTTGTCAAGGTAATATTGTTACCGTTCGTGAGGAACAAAGTGTGTATATATATATATATATATGTATGTGTGTGTGTGTGTGTGTGTGTGTGTGTCATTAACATGTGTATTAATTGATTTATTAAACTTTTTTTGATACAAAAGGTGAGGCCGGACGAGATGGCGTACCCGGAACTCCCGGATCTACTGGCCCTCCAGGTCCTCCAGGAAAGTCTGAGTTCTCAAATTTTGACGTAAGTACACACCTCCTAAATACCACCCTCACTACTCGTTCCCCGCAGTGTACAGCCCACGACACTCAACATGAGAATGACACCACTCGCTTTATACGATCTATGGACGTGTTGTTTTTCAGGCCTTTATTTATTTATCTCCTTTTATTTTTCACTTTGTGCGCTTGTTAAGTTGTGGTTGAAGGAAACGTGAGTGAAGGTAAGTGTTTTTGCAGAATTTATAGAAAAATATATTTTTGGCAAAAAATCTGCCAAGGGTGTCCGGGAATTAATGACAATTTTTTCTCTTTATTTAAAAAAGCTTCTCATATAGTGCCGCTATGCACATGGCAGATATTCAAGAATTGTTGAGGTCACCATGCTAAGAAAATTAAACTCTATGACTATACTGAGTAAATTTTTATTTTTATTTTGGCAAAAAAAATAATTATATAAAAACCGCAAAAACACTGCCCTTAACTTGCTTTCTCTACATCCCCACATTAACAATTAAAGCTAGGAATGGCTCTCTTGATATAATACACTGTAGACCCTTCATATATTCTTTAGCTTCCACTCTCACGTTTCTTGTTTGCGAGTGTATATGCCACAAATTTACTATAGTAAAATTAGATCATAGTTGCTTTTCTAACACTTCATCACATATTTTGAGTAAAATATGTTACATTTGGTTTTTATAATGATGAGTCGAAACCACTTTGTCTCGAATCTCGATCTTGCATATGAATCCTAATCTTATAAAATATGATAAGCATAAGTGTTTAAATTTTCCACATTGGTGTTGTTTTTGTTTTTTTGCCTTAAATTATGATTTTGTTCACATTAAGACTGGGGACTGATTGTTGTCCTATAGTTGTGTTTGCATAATCCACTATTATTATTATTATTATTATGTGTTCAGTCTTACGACAGGTCCATTCCTTTTGTAAGTGAACTTATACCGCCAATGCATCCTGTTCTTTGTCTCCTCCTTAAGCTCCCAGAATTTTCTTATTTCAATAAAATCCTCCAATATTTGAATCCATTTCCTTCCTAAGCTCCTCTTTGCCTCAACCTTTCCTTCTATGAAATCGCGCAGAAGACAGTTTCTACAAATGATGTGCCGTATCCAATTTTCTTTGTATTGAAGAAAAAATTATTATCTTCTCACCCTCTTTTCTTAGAACTTATTCATTTGATCCCCTGTCTGTCCACCTGATATTCTCAAGTATTCTCCAGCACTATATTTCAAAATTCTTCGAGTATTTTTCTATCTTCTTAAGAGACCAAATTTCTGCTCCATACAGCGTGATGCTCCAAATGTGGCATGTTATCAGTTTATCTCTCAGTTCCGAACTCAACTTGCTAGTTAGCAGTAATATCTTCTTGTTGAAAACTTCCTCGACCATAGTGATCCTTGACCTAATTTCCTTGATGCTGTAGGCATCCTTTGTCAGCGGACATCCCATGTACTTAAACTGCTCTGTGTTTTTAAACTCCTGGTTTCCAATTTTGATTTTATGCAACTCTTTATTTTTTGAAATCACCATTACTTTTGACTTCTAATTGTTGATCTTCATGCCTTATCTTCTCCCTGTCTCCACCAGCTGGTCCATCATTTCCTGCATTTATTCTTTATTTTTGGACAGCAATGCTAGATCAGCTGCGTATTTTATTGTATTGATGACATGTACTCTTATTCTGAAATTGCCACACCCCTCCCAGGTCTCTCTGACCAAACACTATCCATAAAAATTAAATGGACTGGATGACAAACAGAATCCCTGCCTCACTCTTCTTCCTAAATCTACGCTGTTAATATCTCCATCATTCAGCCTTACCCTCACTCGCTGTCCCAGATATAGGCTTGTAATCAGTCATCTGTCCCTCCAGTTGATGCCAATCTTCTTAAGTATTTTCATTCGTTTCTTCCACTTCTATCTATCGAACGCCTTTTTACAGTCGATGAGATCAATGTAGACCACTTTATTTACTTCCAGCACTTTCTCTGAAATTATTATCAGCACCCCGATGGCATATTTGGTATCCTTTTCATTTTCTGAATCCCAATTTGTCTTCATCTCACTTTCTATTTTCTGTTCCAGTCGCCTGTTGAGTATTCTAGCCCTACATGAGAGATGAGGCTTATGATCATATGGTCACTGCAATTCTTGGCTTGTTTCTTCTTTTTTTTAGAGCCATCATGGTTACGTCTAGAAAGAATTCAGCCATTCTCCTGTTTTGTAGATTATAATTGTAAGTTTTGTCAGAACCATTACTCCGTTGTTTCCCAGCTCCCTCAGGAGGTAATCTGGTTTGTCGTCATCTCCGGCATATTCCCTTCTTCGCATGTCCTTTATGTCTCTCTCCACTTCACTCTTTAAAATGCTGGCTACTTTATCATGATCCTCTACCTCGTCCTCAGCTTCAATCTACTTGTTCCCTGGTCAATTTTCCTTGTAGTACAATTATTATGGAAGATGTAGATAGTAATTAAATGTATTCGTATAACTGTCAAGGATGTCCTGGAATTTAATGACAAACTTTAATTTTCATTCAAAAGGTTTCTCATCTAATGCCGCAATGCTCATGTCATGACAAATATCCAACAACTGTTGATATCACCACAATGTGAAGAAAATTAAATTATATGTTCCTACAGGAAAAATATTTTATTTTTTAGCCCCCCAAAAAAATGTTTGCTATAAAAACTGTAAAAACATTTTTCCTTATCTCTCGTTTCCTACACTCCCATTCCTACGAAAACATTGGTTGCGTGTACGGGATATAAGAAAGTGTTGGATAAAGATGAATATAACGTTCTCTCTTTTTGCCACACTGTTGTTGACGGCACGTTGGTCTCTTCCGCGCGAGCTGTTATGACGGGGATGTTGGTAGTAACAGGAGTACCAACTTTTTTACTTTAACATTCCCTCTATTCCCCCGTTACAAAGTGAGAGAAGGCGAAAGCTATTGAAGACTTCCTGTTGCCCCCTCCGTGAGTCCTCATTTCCTTAAAGGCTGAGGGTGTGAGAGGGGGGGACTTGTCGCAAATACTGGTGCTCTTTCGGTGAAAGAAAGGGGTGCAGGAAATTACTTGTTCAGCTGCCGGAACCAGGTAGACACGCACGTGAAACAAAACTTACCCTCCTTGTAACCACGCCCCCACCCCAATTTATACCACCCCTGTCTCCAAAATCTTGTGTGGAGATATATTAGTCGTAATTGGTAGTGCCTATTTCGGAATGGAGATATTGGTTACCTACTTGAAAATAATTGATTTTTTTCATTTTTTAACACAAAGGTTATTTTCTCATTTATTTTCAGCTCCGTATTGTAACATCTATTTGAACTACATGCTTATTTATTAATTACGATAATGGGCTAAGGATGAAGAAAGTTAAATTTAGTGGAAATGTAACCATATTTGCGTTAAGGGAAAATGGAAAACTACTTAGAAAAACCCACCGTGAGCACACTCAATCGGGATTGAATCACGATCTCCCCATCATCAGCAGTAAATTTAAAAATTAGCTCCTTAGACTATGCGGCCACCGAGGTGGGTCACAAGGGTTACTAAATCATATTTCTCTATTTATTTTTTTATTTTTGTCACCACGTCTCACTACTTGTTCAGACTACATGCATATGAACTAATTACGCTACTTTTTTTTTAGCACCATGTCTTACTACCCGTTCGGGTTATACGCTTTAAGTACTAATTACTCTAATAGATTAGGAATTGGGAAGGTTGAATTAGAGGAAGTGAACCCGCATTTGCGTGGAAGGAGAGTGGAAAACCATTTAGGACCCCCCCCCTCCCCCAGTTCACCCGACCGAGATTCGAACCTTGATCTCCCCGTCCTCAGCAGTTGGGCTCAACACGACAAGCGCGTTAGCCAACTACGCCACCGAGGCGGGTTAATTACGCTACTGTGTTAGGGATGGGGAAAGTTTAATTAAGAGGAAATGTACCCACATTTGCGTGAAGGAGTATGGGGAAACCCTTTAGGAAAATTCCCCCTCATTACATACGATTGGTATTCAATCCTCAGCCTTCTCAACATCGGTAATTTAATTTATTATGAGAGTGCCGCCTTCAAATATTCGACCACTGAAGTGGGCGATGAATTTTATTCTAAGGGGCACTAGGTTAATGGTATTTAAAAGAAGATACACCAAGATTCACCCGGAAAAAAAAAGAAAATTCAACATGGGAGTAAAAACAGCACCCTCTAATACATGCAGCTGAAATTCAAACCCATATACCTCACCGTCATAGGTAGCCCGGTATAATGCTAGCTTGACGATGTAGACTGTGTGATCACGGTTGAGGACCTTCCTCCTTTAAGTTTTCGTGCACCTTCCTCCTCTTACGTTTTTAGTCTCTTTGTCTCGTATTTATTTGCATCATTTGCATAGAAAGGACGTTCTTGGGCGTTGGTGGTTGCTTATTTACCCTCTGCCAGTTTCCCACCAAGTTCGTCTACAATCAGTCTCACCCGCTTGCTAAGCATAAAGGACGATACACACAGAATGCTAAGCTAAGCTATGTTGTGCTGTGCTGTCCTTTGCTAAGACTTTGTCAATTTGGTTTCACACTCATTGCTAACTAAGCTATGTTGTGATGTGCTGTGCTGTGTTAAGACTCTGTCAATTTGGTTTCACACTCATTGCTAACTAAGCTATGTTGTGATGTGCTGTGCTGTGTTAAGACTCTGTCAGTTTGGTTTCACACTCATTGCTAACTAAGATAAGCAATGGTGCCTCTTTCCCCTCCCGAATTCAGTGTTGTTTCTTTCTGGTCTGCTCCAGTGAAGTTTAGTTATGGCGTTCTTCAAAATGACTTGTTTGAGTTCAGATGATAGTACTAAGGAAGAAAAGATGCTGTTTTGGAAGTTGAAGAAAATTTAGGAGGTGGAGGTTTGACTTGTTCAATTAATGTTTCCATTTTAATTTTTTTTTAACTTTATTAGATATAAAACCTAAATAGAATATTACTTAAATACACGTGAAACCAACTGAAAACTCAATTTCAACCCTTTAGTTATTTTCACCAAACCAGTACTACGTCTGTTCAATACGGAGCCCAAGTTGAGTTATGCGCATGCGCAACTTAGGATGGCTCAAGATGGGAGATGGAAAAATTGCCCAGCCAGCTTTCGGGAAAAACAGTAGTAGTAGTAAGGCATAGCTTAGCTTTCTGTGGGAACCAACACATTTAAATACATGGTCCGCTATTTTTCTAAAGTGTTAGCAGAGCAAATCTTAGCTTAGCTTAACGTTCTGTGTGTACCGGACTTTAAACACGATGTGTTTGCTGCGGGGACTACAATCAAAATGTTGGAAAACGCCATTTCAAACAAGGGATTAAGAAGTATAAAACCCACACATATGATCACGTGGGAAAAACGTCAGTCTCATGTTGTCTAGTTCTTCATCGATGAGGATGCCCGGTTTCTGAATCCCGGCAGGGCGTAGGGGCTTAAAGAATCAGTTTTTAACCAAACTGTTTCTCATTATCCCTCCATGCAAATGTTGGACATTTCCTTGACAACCATCCTAATCTTGAATCCAGTAGCGTCATTAAATGATGATGATTCGAATAATTACAAAGGTGTGGTGTACGCAGAAAAAAACACGAAAAAAAACTAAAAATAAAAAATGTTTGATAAAATAATATTTTTTATTTATTTAAGTTCTCCACATCTTATTACCCAACCGGGATATCTTATATCCTCGAGAAAAAACTACCTCATGACATGCGGGCCGGATTCAAACCCTAAACTTCTCATAAATGGTAACCGTAACTAGATAGGAGTGATGTTTAATCCGCTTGCCAACGTATGAAAATAATTAACTAGCTAGTTATTCGTTTAAAGCTGAACTCAGTGACTTACTCATATTTGTTTCCGATCGGCTGAACACAATCCTGCTACCCTGTACAAATATCATTTTAAATTGCGTGGTTCATCATTATCTATCAAACGGGCTCCAGACTTGATGATTTTCTGATATGCGCGTGCTGTACACTACTTTAGCTAATTTGTAGTAGGTCGGTATTGCTGGTGCGCTTGCGCCGGTTATTGTATAGCTGGTGCGCTTGCGCGTGATATTATAGAGCTGGTGGATTTGCGCGGGATATTATAGAGCTGGTGGACTTGCATAAGATATTATAGGACTGGTGTACTTGCGCGGGATATTATAGGACTGGTGGATTTGCGCGGGATATTATAGAGCTGATGGATTTGCGTGGGGTATTATAGGACTGGTGGATTTGCGCGGGATATTATAGAGCTGATGGACTTGCGCGGGATATTATAGAACTGATGGACTTGCGCGGAATATTATAGGACTGGTGGACTTGCGCGGGATATTATAGGACTGGTGGATTTGCGTGGGATATTATAGAGCTGATGGACTTGCGCGGAATATTATAGGACTGGTGGACTTGCGCGGGATATTATAGAGCTGATGGACTTGCGCGGAATATATTATAGGACTGGTGGACTTGCGCGGGATATTATAGAGCTGATGGACTTGCGTGGAATATTATAGGACTGGTGGACTTGCGCGGGATATTATAGAGCTGATAGACTTGCGCGGAATATATTATAGGACTGGTGGATTTGCGCGGGATATTATAGAGTTGGTGGTCTTGCGTGGGATATTATAGAGGTAAGAAGTGGCTCCTCAAACTGTAGAGGTCTAGAGCCTGTTTGATAGATTGTAGACGTAACTTGCAATTTAAAATTTAATTTGTACAGAAATTTAAAAAAAAAATGAAAAAAAAATACGGTAATTTCAACATAAGTCTTAGTACCGGCTAATTAATGGGCAGGGGCTTAGAATAGGGGAATAATAAGAACTGCCCTAGCATTTTCTGAAAGGTTGGAAAACCACTATGGTGTACCTGACCGGTCTTGAACTAATGTCTCCTTGACTAAAAGCCATACCCGCTACCAGCATCCAGTCTCTTGATGGTTAAGTGAATATAAAAATAAGTTTTTTGGTTGTAGTAAAGTAGTTAAGTTTATTTTTACAGCACATGATGTAAAAACAAAATGTATAAACGTAATAAAGATGCTGAGCTGTTCATAGGATCAGTCCTATTAACTGGACACCAGACAGGTCCCAGGTTCGATTCCAGTATCCAAAGTTGTTATTTTTTGCTTAATTGAATTTAATGCGTTATAAAAGTGGTATCTTACCTTAAATAACGAAAAACTATATATATATATATATATATATATTTAAATAGGGTGTTTGAAAACAAGATTTTTAAGAAAATATAAGGTACAAAAAGGAATGAAGCTACTGGATGCTGGAGGAGGTTATATAAGGATGAGTTACATAACTTGTACTCGTCACAAGACATTGTTAGGATAATAAAGCTTCGTAGATTACTGTGGGCAAGACATATAGCGCGAATGGAGGAATCTAGAATCGTTTTCAAGGTGTTAACTGGTAAACACAATAGGAAGAGATCATTAGGATGACCTAAATGCAGATGGGAGGATAACATTAGAATTAACATGATAGAGGTAGGGTGTAATGAGGGGAACTGGATGGAACTAGCTCGAGATATTTATAAGTGCGGCAGTGAATTTTCGAGTTCCTAGAGCCATAGAGTAAGTAAGATACGTTGCAAATTGCAACGAGGATAAAAAAAATTGTAGATGCATTTTCTGTAAGCTACTCTTATTATTCCCAGCTTAGCACCCAGGGGTAGGGGACGGGGGTGCAGGAATTTGAGGGGGAGGAGTAAGTGGGGCGGTCGTCACCTATCTTCCCTCCTGATCGTAAATAGTTTTAATACATTATGAACACATATTAAGTACATTTTTTGTTATGGATCATTATAGATGTGTCAGATCGATATACTATACTTTAAGACTAGATTTAGGACAATATATTTAGAAGGTCTAACCTTAGGATGTACACATCAAAAGGTGCTTCTGAAATTACAAACAGGGTAAATAAGTAAGGAAACAATAGCTTCAAAAGATTATATTAATTACCCACTCTCTCCAAAGTAAATTGGTTGATAAGATCCTGCTTATTCCCACTTCTTAAACTTAAACGTTAAAAACCTTTATGTTTAACATACTATTAGAATTGTTTAAGGTGTTCGATTTTTTTAACCCTTCACCTTATCACTAATCGCCAAAATTAAAATTTGTATTAATCTTGTATCTTTATATATATATATATCATTATTAAAGTAATAACTGTTATAATAAGAACACTTTTAATATTTTAAAACCTCTCTTTAGCAATTGGATTATTAATTATATTTCAAATAATTTCAATTTGATTAATATTCTTAATTTTAACGTAAAACATTCGATCATTTTATTTAAAGAATTTAAGTTAGGATGGGACTGTAGGAGACGCTAGAAAATGGTAAGTACTTTAGCAATTTTTATAGTTAAACCTTTTTTGATCAAAATACATAAAAAATTATCCAGCAAAAGCAATCAATATCAAAATTTCTCGCATACCTGTCAAGCGTGTCCCGGAATTCAATGACTTTTTATTTTTATTTAATAAAATTAGTCATTTAATACAGCTATGCTCATTACAGATATTCAACAACTGTTGAGGTCACCATGTGAAGAAAATTAAGCTCTATATTTCTACTAGAGAAATATTGTATTTATTTGGGGGGAAAAAAGTTTTTTTTTTCTAGAAAAACTCAAAAACACCTACCTTTTCTCACGTCTCCTACGGTTCCACCTTTATTATTCTATATAAATACATTTACTGAGGTAGTGGTACACTATTTTTAGATGTAACTCATGCTTATTAATTTTGATCAGGCTTGTATGGGTTGTCACATGGTCTAAAACGTCACTATCACAATTTACTCGTCATCCAATGACAGCTGAAGTGCGATCAGATGTATTAAGTGGTGCTTACTGAATGGCTTTCCACAGTCTGTTCACACGTTCTATCATCATTAGATTCCTCATCCTTACCCAATTAGTGTTAATTTGTGGAAGGCCCTAGCTGGTACAGCCCAATTTTCATAGGAAATGCCTTATCTGTAAAGCTAGGAGGCTCCTAGATAAAATTTAACGTATCCATACGTCAAGTCTTTGACCTGAAGCTGTTTCTTTTGATAAACATTATCAATAACTATAATATAGCACAAATAATATTGTAAAGAGTTATCACTGTTGGTCTAAATAAAATAGGTTTGTATTTTTTTTAAAGGTCCTTACTATGAAAATTGAACTTTCATAAGGTGCGTCAAAAAAAAAAAAGTTCAGTATAATGGCAGAATCTTCCCCGGGCTATGCATGACGTTTCCAAATAAGATAATTTATTTGAAACACTAATTCCCTCTCTGATAGAAACCTTCAAGCCAATGAACTAGACATCTAATTAAAACCTCATTCATTAACCTTTGGTAATTTTGTGTTTGGTTCTGAACATTCAGTGAAATTAAACGTTGATAAAATACGTGCATGGTAGCTCTAGCTTTTTCTTATATCTAGCTACAAAAGTTCTTGAGCAAAATAGGTATGTATTCGTTCACAACACGAGTATTTCTTATCACCTTGACAAGTCAAGCCACACCACTTATAAGAGCGATAAAAAAACAAATAATTTGCGAAACATAAAATATGAAACTATTTTTAGTTGTTTATCAGCTGTTAGAAAAGGTCAAACTTATCGTTAATTGACAATAGTCAAAAACTGTGCTGTGCAGCTGACTTTAAACACGTGCTTAAAAATGAATTTGGCTCTGGTAGAGAGAGTCATATAATCAATCCACTGCCCTTCCCCACGGCTAACCGCTGATGGGGAGCTTGAGGTTCGAATCCCAGCCTGGTGTACTAAGCGTTTGGTTTTCCAAAATGATTCCCCACTCTTTCTACATGCAGTTTCGGGTACATTCCCACTCAATATTAACTAAATGTGTTTATACAGGATGGGTAGTCAGACGCGGTGGGGGAAAAAATACAACGGAGATCTACTCATACTTTCTAGTGTGTTTTTTTATGTTTGTATTTGTCCACAGCATTTATTTTTTACTTCACTGCTTGAGTAGGGATGAATAAGAAATATTTGAGAGAAAATACACCCAGTCATGATTCGAACCCCAACTTCTCCATCGCTGGCAAGCCATACCAAATGAGCCGGCAAATTAGTCCGCATCTATCTATCCAATGTTGATTCCGTCGAGAAACCTTTCATTGAAATCTTAAAGCTAACTTAATATTATACTTCCTTACACCTGCATGCAATCACTTGAATTAACTAGCTTATTATGTTCAGTACGTTTAGGCTAATGAATAATGAAGCTAATTTTTCATCATATCCTTTCTTCCTACGCTGCTACATATAGCCCAGCTGGAAACCAAGAGCAGTGTTGAAGGTACGAGGATTATGTTTGAGCAAATATTTACCAGGGGAACATAGCAAAATAAGAGGTCATCAATTATAGCTTGTAATACTGTAATCATTTGGTGTTGTCAATAAATGTTTGTTACATTGATCATATTTTTCATCTAAACAAATACAAATATTTAAAAAAAATATGTTATGAGTTGAAAAATTAGTAAATCAATTTTAGTACAATTGTAGGTACTAATAAATATATGTATAACAAATATGAATATAAACAAAAGGTGAGAGTATTTAAAATTATAAGGCATTTTTTAAGGATTTTTTTAATACAAGAGAATGGTAACTTTTTTTTTCTCTTATCTTATGCCAATTGTAATATATAAATACATATAACAACGTTATCTCCTCTTTTTTTTGTGTGTGTCTTTTAATTAATATTCTTGTAATCCATGGTGACTAAAAACTGTTATTATAAAATTCCTTAACATTTGCAGGTTTTCCAGACAACATTTAAAATTATTCTCAAACTAACCATTCTACAAATTTTCTTGGTGAATGAAAATGTATTCATTTATTGCATTGCTCTTATATTTTCAAACACAATACTAATGGCTACTAAATATCTACATTATTTTAAGTTCTTTTTTTCCAGTACTTATTTAGTGTTTATGGTACTATTTGCTTGCCCGTTTAAATGTACAACTATATCAAATCAGCAGAATGTTATATCTAGACAATGCATTTTGTTGGAAAAACCAAATATCTCACTTATGTTTAAATATTTAAGTGCATAAATAGTCAAATATTTAGATTAGCTAACTTTTCCTTATTTTTGACTAATTTCCCTTACAGTTCCCTATTTTCTCTGTCTGAGATTCAAAAACTCCACGACTTGTCCAGGTTTTTCTTGTATGTAGCCACCACGTAAAAACTTACCTTTAGAACCATCGAGGCTGTCCTGTAGCGTTTATCTTTCCTGTCGCCAAGCTACGCTAGCAGCGCTGCAACTAGTGCTCTCTATGATTTATATATTAACTAGTGAACTGTTTTTTTTGGCACTATCAATTTCAAAAAATGTTACCTAATTTCTAGTCTTTTGATGTGAATATAGCGATTGTATTATTTAAAGTATACATAACTGTAGAGCGTGGATTTGAAAACGCTGCCCTTTGTTTTTACCAGGAATCTGTGATAGGTGGTTCTGGGTTTGGTCCCTCGCTGGGTCGCCCTGGAAGCCCCGGTCCTAAGGGTGAGCCAGGAGTGCCGGGGATACCTGGAGTCTCTGGAGAGAGGGGAGTACCTGGGAGTAAGGGAGACAGGGGTGATGCTGGACTTAAGGGGCCCAAAGGAGATAGAGTGAGTACACACCAACAGCTGTCATGAGACTCTGCCCGTCTCACATTCGATTAACGGGAATATTAGGTACCAAATTACGCGGAAAGCGCATTGAAGCACGCTTTTCTGTATTCATAACTTGACAACAGATAATTTGGGATCATTGACAAAAATTTTAACCAGAACAATTATTACTTATTTTTAAAATTTGTTGTATTAAAAAATTAATTCTACGGTGCACCGCATAGACTTTCTCTTTTAGCTTAAAATTTGCTAAAACTTTTAATACTTGTGAAACTAAATAATATACATTGTTGCAGAAACACTCGTCAAAAAACTTAAGTTAAATAATATACACTGTTACAGGAACGTCTCTGTTCACTCAATTTAATATTTCATAGTGCCACATTTTTTTATGATTTTTTTTGCTTCTAGTTCAAAATATAATGGTTTAGTAAAAATATATTCCAAACTAAAATATGTTTATTGGAATAGTGCTACAATTTTTAAGCGGTAAAGTTATTTCATATCTCAAATAGTCACGGAGATATGATCAAAATTATAAATTTTTGCTTCTCTAAAGTAACCCTGAAGTCACTTTAATAGAAAAACGAGGATTGCCCTTTTGTTTGTATTGCTAACAATGTTTGGATAATATATTTAGCACCGCATCTTACTACCCGTTCGGGTTATACGCTTTAAGTACTAATTACTCTAATGGATTAGGAATTGGAAAGGTTGAATTAGAGGAAGTGAACCCGCATTTGCGTGGAGGGAGAGTGGAAAACCATTTAGGAAAAACCACCCCCAGTTCACCCGACCGAGATTCGAACCTCGATCTCCCCATCCTCAGCAGTTGAGCTCAACACGACAAGCGCGTTAGCCAACTACGCCACCGAGGCGGGTGTTTGGATACAAAATTTAATTAAAATCATTAAAGCTTATTTTGAGAATATATATTTTTTTAAATACTTTTTTTCCTTCAGTAAAATCCCCTTAAATTTAGGGTTAGATCTAATTCTAAGTTCCCCACGAGGGAACTTTATGAAAATCCTGATACCAAGTTTAAGCCTAATCGGTAAAATGGTTTCAGCTCTAGTCCAAGACACAAACAGTAGAGCAAAAACAACTTTTTTGGTTTCAGGGGGGTCATGAAACGTCTAAATTTATCAAAATCTCGACTGCTATTTTTTTACTATCACAATACATCTCCCTCCGAAGGGTCGTGAGGAAGTAAAAACATTGTAAATAGTTTTGCCAGTTTCAATTCCTTCTACAGAAAACAGCACCACAATGCAATATCTGGTTCTAGCTTTATTACCTATATATAAGTTCAGTTCCGTTCTGGCATGAGACGAGCTCTTAGCCCAGATGGTAGCGCATCTGTTTACTGAGATAATGGGCGCGGGTTTAGTTCCCAGCATGGCCTAAAAATATATTCGTGATATTGGGAGTTCT
>CABFOW010000173.1:346407-366537 GCA_902141385.1 Timema californicum
GAACTCGCTCAACATCGCTTACAGCTCTGACTACACTTCCCGAATCATGTAATCATATTTTTACTGACTCCAACTCAGAACTCGCTCAACATCGCTTATAGCTCTGACTACACTTCCCGAATCATGTAATCATATTTTTACTGACTCCAACTCTGAACTCGCTCAACATCGCTTACAGCTCTGACTACACTTCCCGAATCATGTAATCATATTTTTACTGACTCCAACTCTGAACTCTCTCAACATCGCTTACAACTCCAACTCTGAACTCGCTCAACATCACTTACAACTCTGATTACACTTCCCGAATCATGTAATCACAGATAATCATATTTTTTTGTTCTTGAAGATTAATCTGTGATGTAAACAACAGCACATGATGACAAAAATCGAATATAATTGTGTGGTTCAGCTTTAAATATTTTTATCGTGGAAGCTTCATAATTGTCGAATATGGGGTTTTATTTTTGAATTGAAGTAGAAGCTGAATAATATTCAAATCGAAGTTTTTGAAGTTTTGCACAGCCCCTATATCCTCTTCTAACTGTTTGAAAATTGTTCATATATGGGTTCATTCGCTGCGCTAATATTTCACGTCCATTGACGAGAGAGTCGTGAATTGTTGATGATGCTGATTGGACAGTTTGTTGCAATCGTGTGAGAAGATTTTCTTTTATTCTCTTGCTTGTAATAGTTTTGTTTGACATTGGGATATTGATATGATACAAATCGTGAAACAAATATCACAAGTTTATACGTGTTAACTCTGTCATTTTTATTATTATTTTAGAAATTGATTTTTACTTTATTATGTTGTTTTCATATTGTTTTTCTTGTAGTGAAGTTTTATTAATTTTTTTAAAGAGCTAATGCAATATTGTCTTTATACTGCAGACAAGCACATAAAATGAACAATGTAACAAATATTGAAATAGGACATGGTTATGTTTTTTTATGTATTTAATTTGGAGGAATATTAGTTGCATAATGTTTAAAAAAATATATGAGACTTGTGTTAAATAATTATCACTTTTTGAACTTTCATTCTTAAAAAAAATCAAATAATCAATTTGTTTATTTATTTTATTGTAAGTAGTTAAAGAAATGTAAAACTATTTTTCAATGTTTTAAAAGTTGTGCTTTTGATATAAATAGTGTTTGAAATTATTGTACAATGTATTACACATCTTTCGAATTTTGTTAACTTGATGGAAAAAAAATATATTTTTTCTTATATTGAAAGCATTGTCACATGACCCTGTTGGTTGTTACTTGTAGCGTCAATGCCACCAGAGCGCACCACTAGATCGGTTGAGTATCACAAGATTATTCCTCGGCAACATGCAACTGTTTGTTTATTTGCTCGACGAGTTGGCCTAGGGCCGATTTAAACGTTTTATTTTGCCATCAGAAAGTTGTTGGATATTTTTGCTCAGGAGAAAAGGCTTACATATAAAAGATTATCAAGTTAAATAAATTATAAAATTATAGAATTTAAAACTATTTTTTAATTTTTCACTCTTGAATGTTAATGTGGGCTTAATAAAGATTTTTACCATTCTTTAATTGTGTATAGTAGCTTCCGGGTTGCTATTGAGATTTGTAACGTTTGTCTTGGGGAATAAAACAGGGTCCAAATATACACCGAGAAGAGAAACGAGGTCTTTAATGTTTGTGGACACACAAGAACTTTATTTTCTAACTAACGCTCTGATCTCAAGGAGCTTGTAAGCTCATGGCTGACAAAACATAAGTTCTCTGTTCCAACCTTATTCTGAGACACCCCCATTCAATACCTAACCTGACACCTGACCTCCATTTTCAAATCCTCCCCTCAAGGTCTCGGTCTACCAAGGGGTCTTATTTCTCCAGGTTTCCCAACTAAAATGTTGTGCACACGCCTGTCATCGCCCACACGCATCACATGACCATCCCACCTCGGCATGCGTGCCTTTACTATCCTTGAGATGTTTTGGGAGTTGTACAAACCATGTGACTTTCTCCATTCTCCTGTTTGTTCAAACCTCAAATATCTCTCAATCTATTCGCTTGGTACAAAGCAAGAACCCTTGCTTCACATTTATAAAGAACAACTGGCTGGATTAATAGTTTTGTATACTCTGTCTCTCTCACACACACAGACAGAAGATGAGACAACAACTTACAAACTGAATTATAATAGTAAGCATTGTTTGCATGCATACTTATTATTACTAGCACCGCGTCTTACTACCCGTTCGGGTTATACACACTTACGCTAATGTGTAATGGTAGGGTGATTGTGAGATGAAATGGAGGACCTACAGTTTAACGTGGAATCCGAACCACGGTGGAGGCCTGGCATTCCCCACATTCACAAGATGTCTTGTCAGAGGTGAAGGAAGGGTTTGGTAATCAGAAAAATTAAATGAAAAAATCAAAGTGTGTCATATTTCCTTAACCACACTAACCAATTATGATGCGACCTACTGCTAGACTCATGTGTACAATTGTGGCCCTAGGATACTTTTAAGTTGAAAACCCCTGATCTAGATAGTATCATACTCTACATTATAATGTGAGTACATTTTACCTCAACTATACCCTCCTCATCCCTACCCCTCCATTAGTGTGAATAAGCAATGAGTCCAAACAAGTAGTGAGATCATTAGACATATATCTGGTTTCTTAATTATATTATAATAGATTTTCTCTAATATAGTTAAAGTCGATATTTTACCTTTTAATTCCTATAGCTAATATATGAAAAAAAAGGCATTGTGTTAGCCCGCAGGCGATCTATATAGACTGAGCTGCCGCCCTCTGTTGTTGAAGATAGTGCCAACATTTCCAGAAAGAGGGTGTCATTTGGCTAACACAACAAAATCTCAGGTCGTTAATCTCAGTCTTCTAGGCCGGAGCTGCTACTTTTTTATTCTAGTAGCTGCTAATTTATCCCCACGAGGCTAATTTTTACACCGTTACAGACCCATTGCATCACAGAGAAATCTGGAAGCCCTGGGAATCAAACCCAAGACCTCTGGAGCTGTAGCCAGAAACTCTGACAGCTAGGTCACAGAGATGGTCACTTATATATGAATGGGTTGTAAAATCTAATTTATGTGAATATTTTCTCCTATTTGTTTTTCAGTTGTTGTTTTTTTTGCTAACACAAGTAATAATTATCTGTACTATATTGTGAACACGCAAGTACATAGCTCATGCACGTGTGTTGGTGTATGTCGCAGGGTGCAGCAGGGGAGAAAGGTGAACCTGGTCTTATAGGCCCTCTGGGTCCACCAGGTACCCCCGGCCTGAAGGGCGAGCGCGGGGAGAGAGGCCCCCCTGGTCCAGCGACTATCACTGGAATGGAGGGGGAGTTCATCACCATCAAGGGAGAGAAAGGAGAGCATGGCAAGAGGGGAAGAAGAGGCAAGCCAGGCCCTCCTGGACCCCAGGGGCCCCCGGGGAAACCTGGCACTCTTGGCGAGATGGGAATGCCTGGCTGGATGGTAAGTTTAAGGATGAGGGTTTGCCTTAGTCGAGCGTTTGATCTTACACTCAGTAATTAATCACAGCCAAGTATGGCCATATCACATATAAACACCGTTAAACCAATTGAAGAAGTTGATTAATATAACACCTTAGTTCAGTCGATAGCGCATCTGCCTACTGAACTAAGGGTCCCGGGTTCGATCCCAAACATAACCGAAAAATGTATCATTGATTAAATTGGGGCTTACCCTCTCACATTGATAAATTAACGGCCAGGGAACTGTTTGTTATTGTTCTAGAATTATCTCAAAGTAAGCTATGGGTTGATATATTCAATTCATTAAGAAAGTGCATGTTGACTATCATAAGTTAAATAAATAAGATAAATTAAGTATAGTAAAATCAAACTGTCTAAAGTGTTGCTCTCGTGTTAGATTGGCCTGCTGACGACATGATCAGTGTTCAAATCTTGGTCGAGTCTACTGAGGGTGGATTTTTCTAGATGGTTTGCCTCCTCTCTTTACCTGTAAATGCGGGTACACTTCCTATAAATATAACCTTCTTCATCCCTACTCTATTAGAGTAATTATCATGTATGCATATTGCATGAGTAGGTAGTAAGACACAGTTATAAAATTATATTAAAAGTTACATTCTATAATTTAATAAGATATATGGCAGAATGTACAAGGAGAACAAACAAACACAGTTTACACTCTATATTCTCTGGAGGTAATCGGTCGTTACAACTTAATCACTCAACCTAACTTTAATTCTATCAGAACTCTTTATGGTAGAGTGTGAAACGTAACTCACAAACCAACTAGTTTTAGTTTGCTTTTATTTGTTCTTATATTTCTTATGTAATTACAGTCCGAATATCATTGGAAGAACCTTTTTATAAAATCTAAAAAAATTACAAGAACCATTTTCACATATTCATACATTAAGGCACATAAACTGTACTTTTGACATTTAAAATAACACTAATCATATTCTAAAATGTTATTATTACCGGTATTTACCAAAAAAAAGTATCTGTATTTAATAAGATGTTCTTCCTACCAAAATGTAGTGTTGGTTTCAATTAATAATAGGACAAATGTTTACAGTTTTAATGTTAGTACGTTTATTTATTTTTATCCATTGCTATCACAGAGTTTAAAGGTAAGAAATATTTTCATTGACATAATTCACTTCTTCTGTTATTTTTAATTGGAAAGAGATTATGGACACCTAGTATAGGTTTCTTATCCCTTGTTTGGATTCCAAGTTGTGCCTAAAGGTCAAATTAGCTTATTGTGCAAAAATCAACCTGTGTTTAGAAATTGTGCACCAAAATATATCCAAACTATTTATTTAACATCTAAATTGATTATGTAAAATGTATTGTCAATAAAGGTTAATTACCAAAATTATGAATTACAAAAAATTAGTTTTTATATAGCATCCATATCTCTTTTGTAGAGTTAGAAATTGTATTCACAATAAAGCTGTATCTCACATTTAATTTGAGTGAAAAAATCTATTCTGCTTTTATTAAGAGTAAAATTATTAAAAATAAATTATAATAGTTTAGCTCCCTAACTCAACTTGAATTGACTGGTATTGTCTTTATCGAGCTTTCAGAACACATGAATTACTCAAAACACATTTATACCACAACATACCCGCCGTGCATAATCTACCAAACGGGTAGTGAGACGAGGTGACAAAATTACAGACCTGCATTGGTGCTTGCATTGTACATATTAGAATTGATTGTCAATGACTGTGAGATCAGGGTTTGGATTAAATTTAGATGTACGAAGGGTGTTTTTTTTCTAAATGTATTACCCCTATCCCTCTAAGAAAATGTGGGTACATTTAATTTATATTATTACTTCCTACTATTTACCATAATAGTATAATTATTAGACGGGGTGGGTCCAAAGCCGTTAGACGATAAGTAACTTGAAAATGTCACTCAGGTGAGCTCCCCCAGACATCAGACAAACCTCAACACATTGTCCATCACTTTACACCTCACCCTGTAGATGTTTGTAAGCAGAATGAATAGAGCCATAGAGAAAGAAAAATAGTCCTCAAAAGACAATTTGTTTCACCTGGTGGAGTAGGTATGCCTCCATTAACCAAAAAAGTATCTTGTAGCCTTATTCTTTCAGCAAGATTAGAAAGATAATAGTTATTAAATCATTGTTTAGCCACAAGAATTTGTTGATTCAAATAGTAAGATTTAAGTTTCTTGGTATTCATGAAGTATAAATTAAGTTGATAAATTTGATTTAATTTTATTGATTTAAAAAATAATCAGGTGTTATGAATTGTTTTATACTTAGTGTAATTCTATGTTCTGCAAGATCAGCTTTGAGTAATGATGGCTACTTTTAATAATGTTATGGTGTAAAAGATTATATTATAAAACCCCAATGATCAAATTAATATTTTCCATTTCATTAGGGTGCACCAGGAAGGCCTGGAACTCCAGGATTACCTGGGATTAAAGGGGACAAAGGTGAAACAGGAGAACTTCCCTTCGGAATAACTGTGAGTAGACTTACCAACGTTATTCTACCACTTTTAAACTGTTCTGAACCAATGCCTTAATTTGTAATATGTTTGATTCTATAAAATAAACAAGGAATCTTAGGGATCACAGAAAAAAAATTGTTAGAAATATGTCCATCAAATATGTAATTTGGTAGTTTAACCGAGTTTTCATCAATTGTGTTTTAAGTAAACATTATTCATAACAACCTAAACTTTGGACTTGGATGTGTGTACTATCATATAAAGGTCAAAAGTGGAGTTGTACACTTTGCTTACCCTGTAAGGTATCACACTTACCTTGCACATTTCCACTATGGTGTAGCTTCTAAGATAGGACCATAGTGTAATTAACAAGATAAGACTGCTAGCTTTCGAGGTAAATGGAGTGTACATTCTAAACGCAACTTTTCCAACATGAGTATAGCCCAAACTACAGTAAACCCCCTAAAAGCTAAAACACACTAGACAAAGAATTTTGTTTCTATGCACAATAACTTTCCCCAAGTGAGAATATGTCAAACAAGCAGTAAGTTACATAGCCCCCTTAAAACTAAGTCATGCTAGAGAGACCAAATTTTGTATAATGTTTATAATTTATGTTGTGCAGTAAAAATTCACCTCCTGTTCTACTCATCTTTGTTTTGTTATTGTTGGACAATTAATGAAGGTCAATAATTATTGTTACTGTTATGGATTACTTACTTAGTTTATGATATTAAGAACTCAAAAGTTAATTGCCACACTTACGAATTTATGCCACCTATCCCTATCTTGAACTATTCCTATCCAATCAACCTTTCGCCCTATTTCTTTCAGACCCATTCTAGTGTTATTCTCCCATCTGTGTCAAGGTCTTCCCAATGGTCTCTTCTAATCAGGTTTACCAAACAATACCCCAAACACCGCTCTAATTATTCCATTCGCACTGCATGTCCTGCCCACCGTAACCTACGAGACTTGATTATCCTAAAAATATATTATGATGAGTATAGATTATGCAACTCACTAGTGTCATGCAAAGTGTTCATTTTGCATGGAATCATCTATTGATGTGTATTGGTACACACTAATGATAGCAATTTATTAATCAACCTAAACTATGATGCAGAGGGAGAATCAAAATTAATTACACCAGCATTCACCTGGTGGTGTACATAAGGGTAGTCCAACGTTTTTCATCCCAATGGCCAAATATGATTATCATATTGCACCGCAGGCCAAAGATATATTTAGTAGTTCTATCAACTTAATATAGGCCTACAAACAACACTTAATAAACAATTAATCTTAATATGTGTATCTAAATTGCATTTTTTGTTGGTAGAATCTTTAAAATTTTATTGCCAGAAAATTGTATTAATCTTTCAAAAATGTGTAATGAAATATCATGAAATATCATTTCCAAACAATTTAACAAAACAACTTAGCATTATAAACATAATTTATATATTTTATTAATCTAATAAATTCATAATAAAATGCCAACATAGCCGTTTTAAATACATGTAGTAGAGTGTCGATATTCCAGACTAATTGTAGATAAACCCACCAGCCCGAATTTTTGAAAATACAGTATCTATACCAAAAATACAAAAAATCAAGCATACACAAGATACTTAACAAAACTCACTGTTAATGTAGAAACATTTTCACTTTATTTAAACAATGATTTACCATTTGTTTTGTTGTTGCTAAATATCATCAATTCTAAAAGGAGTGTAATGAGACAAAAATTTAACAATAAAAAAGTCTCCAATTTTTTTTAAGCAAGGGATGAGGTGCGTTTTTTGGTGGCCATGTCTCTGATATTGATTCCACTGTGGTTAACTGTATATTCTTTTTTTTGACGTCCAAATTGTCGACCTCCTACCGTATTTTTTATTTGAATCATTAGCTATTTCATATCTTCCACTGAGCGTTTTCCTTTAATTTTCCTTCAAGATACTGTGAGAGCAGCATTTTCAGTGAACACGGGCGGCATTCGTTCCATGGGCCTTCAGTTGGACCACATTCATGTACATAATCATGTAATTATAAAAGAATACAAACTGGTAGGATTGAACCCTACCTTTTAAAGTCATCTGTTGGGAATTATTCAACTCTGTGGAGTAATTATGACCATGTCATTCACCATCTTCTTTCCGGTGAACCAATCTGAAATCAACTAGTATTTATATCACTGTCTTTGTTTCAGGTCAAAGGCGATAAAGGCGACCGAGGTGAGCCAGGTATTGGCCTGGTCGGTCCACCAGGGCCCCCTGGTCTCCCGGGAGTTGCGACAGGGGGGGTGGCTGAAGGAGGGGAGGGAATCAAGTACATTCCAGTACCCGGTCCTCCTGGACCACCTGTGAGTATTATAGTGTTGCTATCAATGTGCTTTTAAAAGGAAATAAATTATGGCAGAATACTCATAGGTACCTTGTATAGTTAAATATTTATAGGTAGGGTCTCTTCAAAAATACAAACATTTTTGTGGTCAAAATTGATAATATTTTAAAGTGATAGCTGCAGATCATATGGCTTAATGTATGAATATGTAAAAGTAGATCTATTAAGTTTAATAATGTCAGATAAGGCCCTTCCTATAAAAATTTTACTTTAGCTGTAGTAGCAAGAGGTTCCAACATGCCAAACAAGATGTAAATGTAGAATTGTTTACAGGATAAAGGAAAAACATGTATAATATTTATGAAAAACTCAGGTCTCAGAGACAATTAAAATACCAAAACTGTTGTATTATGTCTTAAAATTTATTAATGAATTACACTGTTTAGTTACTTTTAGATAGCTAACTGGTACACACAGGACTACATGTTACAAGGTTTCCCAAATAAAGCCAGCCCCAAACTCAAAGTATTTAAAAGTCTGTGTTTGAAATGTGCACCACCAGCTGCCAATCCACTCGCCGACTAGTAAACATTCACTTATTGAAACTATGCATAGAGGCTGAGAGTGCACATTTCGAACAGACTTTAAATTACTATAAATTTGGGGCCGATTTTATTTGGAACACCCTGTGTAATGACTTTGCAATACAAAGATAGTTTTTCAATGTGTACAGTTCTCATGGCAGCTCTTTGTAGTATATTTTATATGACTGGTGTTGCCATCTTTTGTTAATACACTGACTCTTAATATATACAAAAACACATATCACAAAATAAATAACTGAAATCCTATCCCAGTACTTTTGTTTCGAAGGGCAATATTTCTCTAGTATTGAATAGTTTGTCAATCCCAAAATCAATTGCACATCTGCTTGAGAAATATAAATCTACTTGTATGGAGAATATGATTTGTATACAGAACACATTTTAACATATAACTATAATCTATTTTGTTTGTATCCCTATCCAGGGACCAGCTGGTGCCCCTGGAGTGTCTTTGATGGGGCAGAAAGGAGAACCTGGGGCACCCTCAGGAAGGTTGCCTGTTTATGGAGACCCAGCCCTATCACCCCCATCAGGTTTCGGTCGACCAGGTACAATAATCTAATATTTTTAACTCGAGGTTCTTCTAAATAGTGGGCATTGGTTAAGTTAACTCAAATTCCTCCTAATCCTGTCTCCTCAAGTTTTACTGGTTAGGAGTATTTTTAGGAGTATTTTAACTAAGACGAACAGTAGATCCTCGGTTAATAGTGGCATCTAAAACGCTTCATCTCCTAAAGTACTTTATGATTATTAGTTATGACAAGTGTTCTCATTTTGTTTATACTATGAACCCTAACACCAATTCAGGCCTATATGAGTAATTCAAGCCGAACACGTTAGTCTTGGGGTAAAGTGATCGCCTCAGGACATGATGTTCATGGGTTCAAATCCAGCCAGGATCGACAGATTTTTCTTGGCCAATAAAAATCTGTAGCACAACTTCTTTTGGAGGGGAAGTAAAGCCGTCTGTCCTGTGTCAATCGTGTTATGTAAAAGAAACCTGGAAGGTATGGGAAAATACCTTTCCCGGAAAAATTGGTAAGCTCTTTACTCTTGCTCATAGAAATTCTCTTGTGCATATATAATCAGTCAGTTCAAAAAGTTCTAATAAATAAATGATAAATGGGTTCTTTTAAGCAATCAGGGCATGCCTCATGCAGCCAATCATTAACATCAGTTACCTCCATTCCATTTTCATTGCTCATTGGAAGAACATACAGGAAATATGGATAGAAAACATATAAAAGGGAACAAACACAATATGGCTTTTACAATGAAAAGAATACATTGCTGCCATTGGACAAAGAGGTATGGCTGCCTCTTCAAGAAAATATATTGTTACCACCCAATCCCCCGACCTAAGTTTCATTTTATTGGAACTCATCAGGAGGTAGTGTGAAACGCACAACACTACTTCCTAAAAGAGGAAACCAAAAAACACAAATGAGAGAAAAAGAAAATTTGTAAAAAAACGATGGGGTAGAATGTAAAGTTTTGAAAATAAAAGGTGGTTAAAAGGTGCTTAGGACCACACTATCGGTCATCTAAGCATTCACTATATTCTCTTGCATACCGCCCACAGAGGGTACTGTAACATATGGGACCCACTTCAGCGGTAGACAGGAGACACAAAAATAATGAAAAAAAGTCAATATAAACATGTATTACATTTGATATTGTTTCCTAGTTATGGTTATGTTTGTACTACTGTCGAGTAATGTGGAAGCTGCTTAAATTAAAGAGTGTGATCAAAATTGTCACTTTGGCTTGAATGCAAGCATTGCAGTTATTGTGTTGTAGAATGCCACACTATTTAAAAAATACATTGCGTTCAAGCCAAAGGTGGCCATTTTGAGCACACACACTATAATCTAATCAGCTCCACATTACTGGACTACAAACAAGACTCTAACACTGAAACAAGGTTAAATGGGACATATGTTTGTATGAGATTTTTTTCATTGTTTTTGTGTTTTATGTTCACCACTGAAATGGGCCCCACATGTTACGATACATTCTGTATATATTAATAAAGGAAAAGTGGCTACTTCTGCATCGTGCTGTTCCTTTGTTATGTTTATAAGTAAAGTTTAATAATATAGTTTTTACGACTATGTCTGAACAATTATACCAACTCGAAGTATTGACACTAATAAATATTGTAATACTTTAGAGGTAGAGTGCACCCCAATTCGATCAACACATTACAAAATACACAACCAACCACATTTTATTATCTCAGAGTATTAAAACACTACCTTTAACATTGACTATAGTGGTTTAAGTTGTTAGAATATGTATCAAGAACAATATTAATGTTTCTTGCTCTTTAAGCTGGATAATAGAGGCAAATACTTTATTGATGCTAGTCAAATTATTAATTTTGCACAAAATAGACAGGATAAGATGCACTCAGTATAATTCAACCATGGCTATTATAAAAATGATTACTTTCTACAAGCTACAGTGTCTTTTATATAAGCGTTCAAGCCAAAGGTGGCCATTTTGAGTGCACACACTATAATCTAACCAGCTCCACATTACTGGACTACAGATAAGACTATAACACTGAAACAAGGTTAAATGGGACACATGTTTGTATGAGCTTTTTTCTTTGTTTTTGTGTTTCATGTTCACCACTGAAGTGGACCCCACATGTTACGATACATCCTGTATATATTAATAAAAGAAAAGTGGTTACTTCTGCATTGTGCTGTTCCTTTGTTATGTTTATAAGTAAAGTTTAATAACATAGTTTTTGCGACTATGTCTGAACAATTATTCCAACTCAATGAATTGACACTAATAAATATTGTAATACTATAGAGGCAGAGTGCACCCCAACTCAATCAACACATTACAAAATACATAACCAACAACATTTTATTATTTTAGAGTATTAACACACTACCTTTAACATTGACCATAGTGGTTTAAGTTGTTAGAATATGTATCAAGAACAATATTAATGTTTCTTGCTCTGTAAGCTGGATAATAGAGGCAAATACTTTATTGATGCTAGTCAAATTATTAATTTTGCACAAAATAGATAGGATAAGATGCACTCAGTATAATTCAACCATGGCTATTATAAAAATGATTACTTTCTACAAGCTACAGTGTCTTTTATATAATAATTACAATAATAGCTATGATATATATTTAAAAGTTTTTTAAAAATGCCTTATGAAAATGATAAATACTACATGTCTTTTAAATCATGCTTTTTTTTAAATGCTGCTTAATTTCCATTACAAGGAGGAACGCGGGGAAGCTTGGAGGAGCTTAAAGCACTAAAAGAGCTCAGACAGTTAAAAGATATAAAGGATGGTCTAGGTAAAAAAAAATCTATTTTGTAACCACATGTATTTTCTTTTCAATGATAGCATACTAGATGGCACAAAATATTTGGAGACAATTTTCAGTTAATGGGGTGGGGCTCTCATCCACACGAATTTTCTGTTTTATACATCCACATATAAAAAAGGTTGTATTATTTGCAATAAAAAAATGAAATCTATATTAATAAAATGAAGAGTTTGTCTGTCATGTGCATTATGTGATATCTACCGCATGCAAAGGGCTTAAATATTAAAATGAGTGACCCCTGTGCACGAACATGTACACCCCGAAGCTGAGATTTTTTTAAATTTATTAAAAACTGGGCCTAAAGAAATAAAATGAAGAAATGTTTATTATCTTTATTTGAAGCAAAAAAAGCATTGTCCAGGGTGACTACACAATGAATTGCATGGTTACCCTGGGCAACACCAGGTACTTCTAAAAGTTCACAATAAAAAAGTAAAACTCTAAAACATTAATAGAGTAGGTAAATTTTAACTATGAGCTAAAACATTGATTTACAAGTGGTGGCCAACTTTGTAAAATGAGTTTTGGCTAGCATAAGCTACTAATCGCTAAGTAGAAAAGTTTATATATTGTAGTTTTTTAACTCAACTTTAAATAAAACATTACCATTTGCACTTTTTAATTTGGTAAATTAGTGATATCTAATGCTAATATTCTGTTTTCGTTCAACCAGTTTTGATTGTTTTCTTTATAGTTATAAAATGTGATATGTATTCTTCTCTTTAAGCTATAATTTAATTTTGCCAATTTATTTCTAGCCTCAAAATATTTTTTGAAATATTCCGATGTTTATTTACTAGGACCTCCTGGCCCACCTGGTCCACCGGGCCCCCCAGGCAGGGTATCTCAAACCTCATCTGACAGTGGGGAGACGAAGATAGTTCCAGGGGCAGTCACTTTCCAGAACACCGAGAGCATGTCCAGGGTTCGTATCACAACTAAAACTTTTTTAATAATCTAAACGATTTTCATTTGAATTCAGTTAGTATTTAATGGGCTCTGCGGTTACTGAGGGCACCAAGGTATTCACTTTGAAGCATTACACTTCAACTTATAATGGTATCAATAGATCCATGTTTAAATCCAGCTTCATAATGGAGATTTATTTTACAGGAAGCCATTGGTCAAGAGTTGAAAAAGTAGTTTGCCTCAGTTGTTAAGAACTGACATCAGTTGGGCGCCTTAAAATCACACACACAAAAAATAGTTCCATATATTTAGTGACTTAAAAAACTAAATAATGAACGATAAGTTCTGTCATAACCAAGATTGTTGAGGTGGCGGTCTTTACTTGTCCAGCCCCAACCTCTAATAGTTATACTCGAAACTAAGATGATAATTTCTAGTGAAGGCTTAGGATAAAGTGTTTAGAAATTAACGAACAATTAAGGTTGGTAGAATCACTTTTATATAGTCCAAGAATAACAATACAACGTTTCACAAAAATGCAAAGAAAATTAAAGAATTATATATTTATTTTTCTTGATAGCCCTTTATTTTTGTTTCTTCCATAAAAAAAAATGAATTGCCTTTCAACATCCTTTATATACTCTTAATAAAGTGTGCATAACTATTAGTATAATTATATTATATTTGGAACAAGGCAAGGTGAATAGAAATATATAACAGGAACAAACAAACTATGGGTTTTCAATGAAAATAACAACACAATTCACACTTTACATTGCTGTCAGTGGACAGTGTTGTTCTTTTCATTGTAAAATCCATATATTGTTTGTTTCTTTTATATGTCTCTTTCCACCTTTCCTCTACCTTCTTCCAAATATAATAAAATTACCTTATAAAGCAAACAGAGAGTTTCATTATAGAGCTATATTAACACAATTAGCTGTCCTGAAAACATGTTAATGCCCCGAGCAAGAGGAAATGTTACAAGAGTTTTTTTTAAGTTGGCCCCATCTATTAGAATTGACAACACCTAGCAAATTAATAAATAAAATTAAATTTATAAAATTTACAATTGTAAAAAAATACTTAATAACCTGTAAATACGCTATGATATGTTAAAAAAAAATTAACGTTTACTCTTAAAAGTGATGTAGCTTCAGGCTCTATTTGAAACTCCATGTTTACCTTGGTACTCGGACAGGTTTAATATGTAGAATGAGGTTAAATATAGAGCTATCAATCACTAAACTGGCTCATAGAAACAATTTTCCTGATTTAACACATATTATACTAATCATGTCAACCTCGGTGGTCTTTGAGTAATGTGCTAGCCTCAGGACTCGATTTTTGTGGGTTCAAACCCAGCCAAAGTTGGCGAATTTTTCCTGAGCAATGAAAATAGGTATTGCAATTTACTTCAGAGGGGAAGTAAGTCCCCATATCCCCATATCCCCATATTGATTGTGGCATGTAAAATAACCCTGAATGGTATGTTAAAATACCTTTTCTGGAAAAATTGGTAGGCCCTTTCGAGCTTACTCATTGAAATTCAGTTTGGAAGGCAACGGGGAATTATGGCACATCCTGCACACTTTAGTAAATGGGATTTCCATCAGATGGTGCAGGCAGCATTAACCAGCCGAAGGGCTGAGAGTAATGTGCTAGCCTCAGGACTCGATTTTTGTGGGTTCAAACCCAGCCAAAGTTGACGAATTTTTCTTGAGCAATGAAAATAGGCATTGCAATTTCTTTCAGAGGGGAAGTAAATCCCCATATCCCCATATTGATTGTGGCATGTAAAATAACCCTGAATGGTATGTTAAAATACCTTTTCTGGCAAAATTGGAAGGCCCTTTCGAGCTTACTCATAGAAACTCAGTTTGGAAGGCAACAGGGAATTATGATACATCCTGCACACTTTAGTAAATTGGATTTCCACCAGATGGCGCAGGCAGCACTAACCAGCCGAAGGGCTGAGTATATTACCAGCTCCAGATAGATGGGAATTAAATCAAATCAACCTTCGGGTTGTTTACTTAAGAATACAATACTAATGATAGATATTGATCTCTCTGCAGATGTCTTCGGTGAGTCCTGTAGGAACGTTAGCCTACATCATCGATGAAGAAGCTCTTCTAGTCAGAGTAAACAATGGATGGCAATATATTGCGGTAGGTTACTCTACACATCTAAAATTGTATTTATGTTACATTAGTTATTATTATTATTATTACCACTATTATTAATATTAATATTATTATTAGCACCGTGACTTACTACCCATTCGGGTTGTACGCACTTATGCTAATGTGTAATGGTAGGGTGATTGTGAGATGAAATGGAGGACCTACAGTATATTATTATTATTACCCATTCGGGTTGTACGCACTTATGCTAATGTGTAATGGTAGGGTGATTGTGAGTTGAAATGGAAGACCTACAGTTTAATGTGGGATCCGAACCACGATGGAGGCCTGGAATTCCACACATTCACTGGTTGTGATTAATACACGTCTTGTCAGAGGTGAAGGAATTTACATCAGTTAGTTTGGGAGTTCTAGTCAATTAAAAGAATAGAAGAATAAATTATTCTTGTGAAAATTCATCTGTTTTGAAAATAGTAAACAACAACACCAAATAGATTTTCTTTGAGCTTCACTACCATATACAACTTAAAGTGGAGCTGTGGGGGATGCAAGAAAAGGACAGTGCTTTGCAGTTTTTATATCAATACTTTTTTTTGTAAAAAGAAATAAAATTTTAAGTCAATAGAAACAAAGACTTTAATTTTCTTCACGTGGTGATCTCAACAGTTCTTTAACATCTGTCAAGGGTATCCTGGAGTTTAATGACAACTTTTCTCTTCATTTAAAAAGTTTGTCATCTAAATATGCTGCTATACTCATGACAGATATTCAACTACTGCTGAGGTCATCATAGTGAAGAAAATTGAACTCTGTGTTTGTAATGGAGCAATATTTTATTTATTTTGGTTAAAAAACTGTTTTGTTGTAAAAATTGCCAAAGCACTGGCCTTTTATCGCATTCCCTACATCCCCACCTTAATTACTTTAATTTACATTCTACCTTGATAAAAAATATCTGTGGCAATTAAAGTTTAAAGAGCCCATCTCCCCCTCCCAGATAACACCTAATTAGGTTATGTAACATAGCTCAAACCAGGCATGGCATGGTTAAACTGTTAATCAATATTTAAAATGATTATAATAATAATTACTTATATAAAAAAACTGTAAAATGTATCCCAATTTTGATGTTGAAAACTGTACTTCGATACGTTTTATGGTTTGAGTGAAGTACTATTATCTAATGTTTCAGTTAACTGGCTATGAGATGAGTTCTTACGATAAAATTTGTCTTGCTATGTCTTATAGATCATATTTATATCTGTAAAGTCCAACGCCCTAACTTATATGCTATAATGTCTGCCTAGTAAGTTAAGGGTCTCGGATTTGAGTCTCTGCATGACAAAAAATGTATCATTAGTGAAATATGGGTTTCTTTCCCCTTACACAAATAATGAATTAATGGCTGAGGGCTGGGTGTTGTATTTGTTGTAGCTTTATGTTAGTTTATGAGTCATGCGCTGATATAATCAGTAAGTTCCGAGAGTGCACATTAAATACATCATATGAATAATAATAAAATTTCTGTTAAATAAAAATGTATATACACTGAACATTAAATTGTATTAACAATTTAATGAATTTATATATTTATTTGGACTAGATTTAATTTGTAATAATTTGTGGAACACAATGACATATCTTTTGTTATTCTCAGCTGGGACTCTCTACTACCAGTCACTACCCAGGCCCCGCCAACCACCACGACGCAACCCGCCAAACCTCCGTTTGAAGCTTCCAATCTAATAGGCAATGAAGCCATAGTTCCAGAGGGAGCAGGTGTAAGTTGAAGTCTAAACATATGTTGACATTATTATTGCTTACAACATGAAATAGTAAATATTGTTGATACAGAACATACCACACACACACACACACACACTTTCTTATATAGTTTATTGTGCTTATGAAATAACTATTTTTATTATTATTATCATGTAAAACACTCCTTAGATACAAACTTTGAACAAAGGCATTAAAGCCATATTTGAAACAGTTTAAGTTTTAAAAAATAAAGAAACAATAAGCCACATTATTTTATTTTCCTGAAAACCAAGTACTTATTCAGTGTTATTTTCCATGTTAAGCACTCGCTAGATATCCATTTTACACAACAACAACAACAACAATAATAATAATAATAATAATAATAATAATAATAGCCTTCATTTATCTGGTAAAGTTTAGGTGTTAGCCTTCTCTTCCAGTTAACCAGTGTTGAATACAATAGACACTATTACACTTATTGAAATACAAACTAATTTTTATAAAGGAATATTCAAATATGTATAAAAACATTCGCATGCTCATTCATACACTCATTTAAAGCTCAAGTAGTTTCAAGAATTCAGTTTAGCTCGTTAGATAAGATAAATTGCTTAACCACACAAAATCATTAGGCTTAACTATTCTTTTAATGTTGAATTTTGCAAGGCATGATTATATAACATCTAAATATCAAATATGATTGAAATTCGTCCAAATGTTTTGGCTGTATCCTCGGGTATAGACATATTTAAGAATCTTCTGGGCACCTAAAACAAAAAGAGCCATCATAATCTCGAGGTAATAAAAAAATAAAGTTCAGGTTTACAATACTTTCTCTCTATGGGAAAGTAAAAATAATTTTACACATTATTGTTTTAAATTTTGTTTGGACAAAAGGTTTAATAAAACATACAACTCTGTATAAATGTACAACATTATAAAGTATGATTAGTAAATTAGCTGTATTTTCTTTTGTTCTTGCAAAAGTGGTACCCAAGAATGGTAAGTAAAAGATGAACTGTATAGACTACTGGGACTCAAAAGATTTTTTTATTTTTATATAGTTGGTAATGTTATTTACAGTAAGGTTTTCATGTGCCTCGTACGAGTTACGAGAAAAGGTTGAATACTAAATACAAGGCCTAGTCTCAGATAGCATATAAATTAGTATTTTAATATGCTCTAATATTTAGATATTGGAATAATTTAGTAGGCCCATTAAATGTAATATGTTTGATAAAATTGAATTTAGATGTCATGTACTTAAATAAGTTAAAATACAATGGTTAGGTTCTTCGAATTCTCATTTCCCTCAAATCCTTAGGGATATTAAAGGATTTGGGAAAAAAAATTAATCAAGATTTTATTGGTATTATGCTTTATAGTAGCCTAGCCCAGAATAATGTTAATACAAACATAAAAACCAGGCCTTAGACCATTAATTTATCACTTAAATGAATGTGAATTTAAATTGAAGCAAAAATGTTATAATAAAGTGACGATTTATTTTTCGTATAGGGTCATCCTTAAATTACACAAGGCTTTGTTTCATGATTTTCGATTCCCCCTCCCCTCACCACATAAGGGATTTTAGGATTTTTTGTCACCCCCTCTGTTTTAGGTAATGTTTTACAATTTGATAAATTTGATTATTTTAATTGTATTATTATTTTTAAGAATAAGATTTGGTTATAATGGCAAAATACGAAGTTCCAAGAAAAGGCTGATTCGACGTATCTCTTTAAAATACCCAAATTTTATATATATATATATATATATATATATATAAAAAATGAACAATTTTTTAAACGGTCAACCTTGGTGGTCTTGGGGTAAGGTATTCACCTCAAGACTTGGTGTTTGTGGGTTCAAACCCAGCCAGGATTGACAAATATTTTTAAATTTCAAAATCCATAGCACAACTTCATTCGGAGGGGAAGTAAGGCCATCTGTCCCATGTTGATTGTGGCATTTAAAAGAACCCTGGAAGGTATGTGAAAATATCTTTTCCGGCAAAATTGGTATGCCCTTTTGCTCTCGTTCATAGAAATTATAGTGTGGTGATAATCAGTTGACTCAGAAAGTGCAGTTTAAATAACTCAAATAAATAAAAAATAAAGTTCTGAAATATATCCTATAGTTGCGGATGGCTGCACTCAATGAGCCGTGGACGGGCGATATGACTGGAGTCAGAGGGGCCGACTATGCCTGCTATAGGCAAGCTCGGCGAGCAGGCCTACGAGGCACCTTCAGAGCATTCCTGTCATCCAGGGTTCAAAACCTGGACACTATTGTACGTTTCAGCGACAGAGACCTTCCAGTAGTCAATATAAAGGTAAGAGACGTTGCTACAACAGGGTGTTTACCTGACTATAGTTTTGAAATTCAGGTATATTTTTTTTTAAGAAATCCAGTATATATGAAAGGTACTTGGAGACAAACAATCCCTATTTCAAAATCATAAAATGATAGAAAGTTAGGGTAGGCCTAGGTATGTCATAGTCAAACATTTTTACATCAAGAATCAAGTGTATTGATACATATATTCTAGTATATACTAACGATGGGACCCTAGAACCTACAAGGAATATTCATGGAGTCAAAACTCAAATCATAATAAAAAAATTTAATAAGTACGAAGTTTGAGTTATTTTTTAAAGGTATTAAAATAGTTGAATTGTTTCTTGTGGTTAAAACCAAAATAATGATAGGAAAAACCTAACAACCAAACCACAGATCATTAATTTTCCAATTAATGTAAACAAAATCAGAAGTGAAGGAAAAAATCCTAGTTATTGGGAAAGTTAAGCACTTATGCTTGCAATATTTTCTAAAATTCCAATTTTAATTAGGGATTTGATGGCAAAATGAAGTTTCAGATTTGTAAAAAGGTGGATCCGAACCATCTATAATACACGCGCAAACACACACACACAAACACATTACATTTTTTGAATGACCTATACCACCATCGACCTCGG
>CABFOW010000173.1:366579-395007 GCA_902141385.1 Timema californicum
CGACCTCGGTGGTCTTTGGGTAAAGTTCTCGCCTCAGGACCTGATATTTGTGGATTCGAACACAAGAGAGGCGGAAACTTCATCGGGGAAAGAGATGATCCTTTTGTTCTTTTGTAGTCAACACGGCTTGTGGGAAAATCTTTAAATAAATAATATAGTGAGCGCAAAAACTGGTTAATAGTCCAACTAGAGTTAGCATGTGCTGTTTTGTAAGCACCAGACATTGTGTAAAAAGCAAGTTCCAGATTCCAGTAACTCAGAATCTTGTGGAGAATCTTCCTTCAAGTAACTTTTGTGATCACTTAAAAATGTGTGGTTAACATTTGGTCCATCCATGGAAACTTGAAGAATTTTTTTAAAGATCCAAGCCCTCGCCTCTTAGTGCAGATATAAAGTGCATTAATATATCTTGAGCTTTTGCATGATCTAAAAAGCAAGATGTTAAATATCTTGTATGAATTTCATTTTCACTCCAGAAGTGAACAATATATATCTGGGTCTTCTGAGCCACAGTATTTATGCTCTCATCAAATGAAATACAATAAAATAAGCATTGCTTAGCCATATTCACAAGCTCGCTTTTGAAATTTCTGGCCAATATCACAATCGGAAAACATTACTTTAAAAAGATCACTACAATCAGAAAAATTTCCAGCAGAAGAATGTGTCATTACTTGATTAATAGACCACAAAATTTCAGCATGAGAAACTTCTTCTTTGACAAGGAAACTCTGAATAGAGCAACTAGGTCTAGTTTCAGGTTTCAAAACTACTTCATGGTCATTAGCACTAAAAAGTACATCTTCGTGTAGGCCTACAGATAATACTGCATTTTTGGCCGTAGGGACCAAGTTCAATATTTTTTTGTCCCCACTAGCAGCTTTCACTCTGTCAACATGCTTCTTTCCTTTCGCATATGATCGGATTGAAGATATTCCCATGTTACTTATTTATATCAAAGTTAGTTTCACACAAAGAACAATGGCCTTTACTTTTATCACAATCCACTTTTTGTAACCACAGCCAATCTTTAAACACTGTACTGTCCAACCAATCATCTTTAAAAGAGGTTTTTCCTCTTAGTTTACTCATTTCTTCTTAAACACAAAGGTCACAAGATAAACAAGGGGAATCTGCAGAATACTCACACCAGGCCAAGCTTAGGAATGGTAGTTTTTCTTTTGGGTGGGTAGATGGGGGGAGGATATAGAAGGGGAGGAGAGAGAGAGGGTAGATGAAGTGAAGAACACAACAAAGAGAAAGTTAGTGAAAATGCTTAGTGGAGGAGTGATAGCATGGTCCTGAGCTCCTTATTGGTCGACATTTTAACCTAGGATGACGCAAGCAAACCCACACAAGTGTCCAGTGATCTCATGAAAGGCTGCGACACGAACGCAAGTTTGGCCACCTCCATAAGAAATAAATGTGAGCATATTTGTCATCCCAACCTGAAAATGCTCACGAAAGCTGTTTAAAATCTGTCGCTAATTGCGGCTACCCTCATAAAAATCAATGTAATACACTACTGCGACCAGGTCATAAGCATGGCCGTAGCCTTAACCAACTTGATAAAGATAAGTATTTACACCATTAGATTAGGATACAAAATGTGTTGAAAAAATAACTTAAAAACTCTCCAACATAAACATATTACTTATATCAATGTTATAACTCTATAAGGAAAATCTCTTTTTGCTTTATGAGGTAATTGTATTATATTTGGAAGAAGGTATAGGAAAATTGGATAGAAACACATAAAAGGGGGACGAACACAATATGGCCTTTACAATGAAAAGAAGAAAGTGTGAACTGTGTTCTTCTATTCATTGTAAAAGCCATATTGTGTCCATCCCCCTTTTATATATTTCTATCCACCTTTCCTATACCTTCTTTCAAATATAATACAATTATATCAATGTTATAATATTGTTTAGTCGACAATTTAGGCACTCAACTCAGCTCGATTAATAGCGCCTTGTACCTCCTTATCTAAAAAAATGTTGAAATACTTGTATCTTACCTTTAATACATTTTTGAAATTGAGATATTTCTTGAGAATTCAAGCTATAACAAGCACCACATCAAAGCTTAAAACTTGATACCTTGTCACACTTAGATATGGAGAGCATATTTTGTTGATTGTTGATACATCCAGGGAGAAGTCCTCTTCAACTCTTGGAACGACCTCTTCAAAGGCGACGGAGCAGTTTTTTCACAACAACCCAGGATCTACAGTTTCAGTGGAAAAAACATATTGACAGATTTTGCATGGTAATTATAATTAATTTAGGTTTTCACATATGTAAATGAATAATCAATGAAAAAATATATATTTTGGGCAAGAAGTTAAACAATGTGCTTTTGTTACTAAGCTTAATAGTTGTTTCAAAAATGCACTAGTTCTATGGAAAGTGTGCAAATGTCTGTAAATGATGATCATAATTAAAGTTTACAAATCAGTACTTACAATAATAGTAATGTAATGTTTTAAGGTTACTCAGGTCCACTTTAGACAAAATGTTTAGTGTTTCGTTGAATTAAAATGTTTAAATATTGACAATTGGAAAAGTGATAATAGAAATGATAATGCTTGGTATAAATAAACAACTCTTATATGTATTCTCAATTATTAAAGTAACAATTAATAAAATGATAAAATATTAGGAAAATGGTAGAGCACAAATAAAAGTACAAACACTAACACATAGTAGCAGTAATTAGAATAAACAGGATGTTGTCCTGTTTAGTCTAAGCATTGAAATATCGGAGTGTGTGTAAATATGTGTTAGTGTTTTTACTTTTATTTGTGCCCTACCATTTTCCTGATATTCTATAATTTGATTTATTACAAATTGTTTTTGTTCAATGCACTTTATTTCATACATATTAAAGAAACAATTAATGATGATTCAGGGTCAAATGTTCATAAACACACAAAAGTAAGGAGACATAACAGTGTAACTCTTGATCATCAAATTTCAGGCCCCAGAAGATAGTATGGCATGGCTCTCATTTATTTGGAGAGCGAGCTATGGACACATATTGCGACGCATGGCACTCTGCCAGCACAGACAAACTGGGGTTCGCTTCCTCGCTATTTAACAACAAGCTTCTGGAACAGGAAAGGTTCTCATGCAACCACCGGTTCGTTGTTCTTTGCATAGAGGCCACCAGCCAGGTGTCTCGCCGGAGGAGACGTAGGGATACGCCAGACACCGACATGCTCGGTGATGAGGAATATCAACAGTTTCTAGCGAGCATCACGGCGGGAAAATAAACCTGTAGCGTTTTAGTGTGTGAATATGCTCAGCGTGGTGACATCTTTATAGTCATTCGACCACCAAACTTTATTGCACAATTTTAAGAAGGGTATTTATTATGAGCTATAAAAAGAATAGGCATTCAATGCTTTCAAATTATTACAGTTCATGTGTTGTAAAGGGTCAAATTTAATATTTTATGCTTAGTATTAATATTATAGATATTTTGATTAAATAGTAATAATTTTAGGATATATTAGTTTTTATAATAGTTCCAATAACAAATTGATATTATAGATATTTAATTGTTTATACCTAATATGAATGTATTGTTATATTAAATTTCAGTCACATACATTAATTATTTTACCTTAACAGTGCTTCAGGAAAAACATAAAATATCAGGTTTGACCCTTTATAATTTGTGAAATGTAATGATTTGAATTCATTGAATCACTATTTATAAGTTATAATTAGAGACTTGTCAAAATTGTGCAATGAGATTTCCATGGTCGAATGACCTCAAAGGCACAGCATACCAGAACAGTGAGAATGTAACCTTTTTATATAATTTTATAAGTGTTATTCTTTGACCATGTGCCCGAATTCAAAAGTAATATTATTGCCTATAATTCCTATAGTAAAATATATCGTTATTGAGAGCAGAAGCGAGCTTCAGGCTTTAGTTTTAACATACTGTCATCAATTATTATTGTAGGTGAGCCACTTTATCTAAGCACTGTAGTAGATATCAAAACTGAGCTAAAATAAAATGTCACACTTGTACTAGTATTCATATTAACATCCAAGTTAACTTTCTACAAGATGATTATACTTTAGAAGTTTTTATAAAACCATTTTTTAAATACTAATAAAACGCCAACATTATAAAGGGTACAATACGTCTGAATGTAATAAACACAAAAAAGGAGGCTTAAAGGTCAACGCCTATACACTTACCAAAATAATGTAGCTCAAAAGTTCACATTTCAAACACCACATCACAATTTTTGACATAAGGAGGCTGAAAGTGTCTGATGTGCATTTCAAATGTGGACTCTTGAACGTACTATTTTCTGGTAAGTGTATGGTACTATCCTTATATCCTCTTCTCAAAGAGGAAAAATTAAAGAAATACTAATTAGTGATTGGTATTTATAAACTTAATTGTTTTACCTTTATATCTTCTACCAATAATTTAATTAAATGTAGGACCTAGGGCTGATGTTTCAATTTAAGGTGATATGTGTTAGTCGAGTCCAGGTTTACAATAGAAGATCATTGACAAAGTTGACAATAAATGTGTTTAGGTTTACAACACACATGTGTTAAAAAAACTCATTTAGATAGTGTGTAAACAAAAGTATAATAATTATGTGCACACAGAGCAAAATATAAAAGACAGTTTTGTTAATACGATAGAGAAACAAACATGGATTTAGTGACACAGTGTCCCTAGTTGATAAAAGTTGTCCAAAAATTATTAATACATTAATATTATTACTAATTAATGATAACTATAAACTTGTTTTGAAAAGAAAACTTAAGTATACAATATTAATATAAATTACCACAAATCCTAAAATGACAACCAAAGTGAGATACCGGGTTGAAGTGGCAATGTATGAATCCTTCTGCATGAATAATGTGACAAAGGTTGCATTAAGTAAAGCAAATTGGATTTAAGTATTAATTATTGTTATTGTTTACCAGTTTTGACCTATTCTAGTACTTAAGTTTATTAATAACCTATTCTTGAAATAAAATATAAAATTAGATTGTTATAGCTCTGTGTGGTTTTACTTTCATTGATCAGAAATATATTGCCAATAAAATTTTGGATCCATACATTCGACATATAAATATTATATCAGAATAAAATTAATATGATAAAAGAGATACCTGCATCCCTGGTCACATGAATCCTTTACAGGTATACTTAGGCTGTTTTTCCACCTAAATGGTTTTCTACTTTCCATCTAGGAGAGTGTGGGTTCACTTCCTCTACATCATACCTCCCTCAGATTTATCACATAGAGTAAATATGAGGATAGCGTGTATAGGTAATAGGACGTGGTAAATATGTAAAAAAATTATATATTCTTAGCATCACGTCTTACTACCCATTTGGATTATAGCTTAATTACTAATTTCACTCGTATTAGTAATTAGGAAGGTTGAATTTAAAGAAAGTGTCCCAGAATTTGTATGGAGGAAGAGAGTAAACCATTTAGGGAAAACCACCCTCGATATACCCGACCAGGATCGAACTACAAGCTCCCCATCATCGGCAGTCTATTCTATTTCTAGAGTAGTGCGTCGGTAAAGCCATGCAATCACCAAAGAGGGTATGTTCTACAACTAAGTCACCCTATGCTTCTATTTATTTTAATTGTTTACAGTTATTACTATTTATCTGAAGCTATAGACAATATCAAAATCTACAAATAAAATTATTAGATTGTCTGCCATAACTGTTAAAACAATATAAAAGATCACATAGCTATTTAGATTAAATTTGTTCAGCTTCAGAACAAACCATGTTCTGAATAATCAGTTGGTATAAAATGTAGTCAGTCATATTTCAATAGTGTTTAACTCTATGTTTACTAGCTTCAAAGTCTTCAAGTTAGCAGAAAAATCCTATTAAAGTCGAAGAAAAAAGTTGAGCTTCACAAAACCTGACATTGAAACAGCAGTCCTTAGAAAAATAAATGTATTTATTTTTTCAAACAAGAAACGACATTAAAAGAAAATTGATAGCTTTACTTTGAGTTATAAAATTTGAAAATTAAAATGCATAGTTTTAAATTGTAAGTGTTATTTTTCTGTTGTAAATTAAAAAATCTACTTTTTCAGAACCTAAGTGTTCAATCTGATCTTCATATTTTACTTTGTTTTAAGCACTTTCAAGCAAATGTATTAAAACATTACAGTTAAGAAACAATAAATTACATTTATTAAACTATTACATTCATTTGATAGGTGACCGATGTACCCAATATATCTGATAAATTTTGTCTTAACTTCCACAAATATATATATATTATCCTGTGGAGACATCTTACGAAAAGCTAACTACTAACAATTGTATTTCTTTAATCTTTGTGAAAAAAACATTGATATCTCCTAGAAAATCTTGAATAATATCACAAAACTTTAAAAGCTATTTTTGATTTGAATATATAGACAAGTGTTTTCTTTTGAGTAGGGTTTAATCTTAAGGTTTGAGCATCTAAACAGTTTAAAAAAAAACTAAATTCATCTTTATATCTTATAATAAAAAGTTTTCCAAATTTGATAGGAAAAAATATCCAACATATGCTTTTTTATTACATTTATACAAATACACATAATTTCTTTTTTTCTTTTTAAAATAAAATTCTTATAGACAATTGAGAATAATATTAATAATTTTGTAATTACACTCATTCCTATTGTAACACCTATTTTAACATATTGTTAAGCTAGTCATGTTTAAAATCAAGAGATATAGCTACAAAATAAAATAAACCAAGGCCTGGAGTAGCCTGCAGAATATTTTCTCAAACAGAAGCTGAGAAATTTGCCTCAAAATTAGTGCATTTTTTAAAAATGTAATAACAATAATTCACATAATATTTTTTAATTGTTGGTCAAGTTGAATGGCTAAAATAGATTATATCAAAACTTCAGTAGTAAATTATTTATATGGTCCATAGCAATTTTAAATAGGCTCAAATTTAATTTTGAAATGTTTCTCTAAATAGTGTACAGGCTAAAGCTTGTCCCTTAGTGAATTAAATTTCAGTAATTAAGACTTCAGTGATCACATTTAAAATGTGATGTTTTAATTATATTATACATTTAGTTATTTATAAGTACCTTAAACTAGACAATATAGACTAATTTCAAGGTCACAATTATTAAAATATTCATTGAAAAATTATTATTTTCAAAGTGTTTCTGGGCTTCTTTTTTTTTGTCCGATAATTAAGCATTTAAGTGTATTAATGTGTTCTAACTTGCCATAATGTAGTCTTTACTCCCCTTCTAATATCCTATCAGAGCAAAATAAAATCAACCTTTCTAAGTACCATTTTAAATTTACTCACCACTTCATGTGAAAAAATTCAGAAAATTTAAATCAATAATTTTAAGCAGACTAGTCCATACCAGTTAATAACTGAGTGTTAAAAGATAATACAATGTATTTTTGTTTACACTGTACTTAAAAAAAACTTGTTATGTATTACTATATTAATAAATATCAAATTTTTAGTGAATTAAATTCAAGAAACTAAATGTTACCAAAATATGTGTTAAGATGTGACTTTTCTTTTCAAGTGATTATTTATGTAGGACCTATACCAAGATACATCTTATTAGTTATCGTAGGTAGTTAAATTAAATCTGAAACAATTGTTTTCATCCAATATATATTTATATTGTTTTCGAAATATTAATGAGCTGGAAACTATAAAGCATAAAATTAAACATTATAAACATAACTCTAGTCAGTATTGTCAAGTAAATGCACTTTATTTTACATCAAAATTATGATTTAGTTAATATTTTGGTTTCTGGTGGATATATTTCTCTTGTATAACTTTAATTCATCAAATTCATTGTTTTTAAAACCATTTTAATCCAAACACTTAATTTTTTCAAAAATAAAAATGACAAATTATTTATTCTCATATGTTTGAGAAATATCCATTTTTTTGTCTATTTTCATGGGCTGCATTCATTTCTTGAGATAGCTTTAATAAACAAATTCTAACATTATAATATCATGATAGAAAACCATAATAGAATATTATAAAATATAAATATGGTATGAGTAAAGATTTAAAAAAAATTGAGTCAAAGTAGTTTATCCTAATTATTTTACTAGTTAAGATCCAAGTCTTGACATGAATACATTGTTGAAAATCCCACATCTGACTAATAAAAGTTATAAATAATTGTTAATTCATTGTAATTATTCTGAATGTCATGTAGCACATTTTGTCATAAATAAAGCATTTATATGAACTAAAACTTTTCTACTCCTACTTAAGATTATTTATACAAATCAATACTTTATTATAATTACTTTATTAATATGTTGCTGGTGAATACATCAAGTATAAGTTATGTTGTTTTTTGCCTCAAAAAACTTTAAATATACTTATAAAATAAAAGCTGTAACACAGACTAACCATAAAAATTATTACAAAAGCAATCATATAAGTTTTTTAAATGTGCTCAAGCTTCGTGTGAATAAAATGGAATGAATAAAACTAAATCAATAACAGCTAAATCAATAACAAAAGACTAATAGATGATCAACCGTTTTTGAAGACTAAATATCTATCTATCTAGTTGTGTATAAGAAAACCAATGCTGTATTATCAATAAATACAGTGTTGCAATTCGAGCCAAATTAAGTTTGCTGCTGATAGAAAATGTTGTGTCATTAATTAAATAATTATTATCGATATTGAATCTTGTGTATGAGTGTGAATAGGTAATCAATTCATTTTTCGTCTACATATAGGGAATATGGCATATTTGCAGCATGGTAAGTTAGTATGTGGTAATATTTGTTTACCCTATTCAATATTCCGGCCGATTGTTCATAAAATATGTGGAAGTGTCTTCTTGTGAATAACTATTGTGTTTTACATGCAAGCGAGGGTAGTAGTATGAGGTATATCATAAACAATACTCACTTTAAGAGAAAAACTGTTGAATATATGGACATGGCATAATATTGATAGAAAAATCAATGCAAGTGGAGACAGTATCATGAATAAATTGTGTTGTATGTAAAACAAATAATAATATAATTTGTATGTATAAAAATAATGTATATCAGTATATGTAATGTTTCTGTAACATTATATTTAAAAAACACTTTAAGCTCTCATAAGTTTAACTAACTGTTACAGCAATCTTAACTAAAATATTATAATAGCTTAGTGGCAAGCGGAAGCCCAGCTTGCTTACATTGCCGAATGTAAAGTCAAAGCCTTCATATTGCATTATGCAAGGAAGCCATAAAGACAAAATCAAGTCAAGATTTTGTTTGAATAATTAATTTAAGTGTTATTTTGTATGTTGGATGTATTTCTTTGTGATATATACATAAAATACATTTTTTGTTTTAAAATTGTATAAACTTTTGGGTTCTTTTTTGAAAATATTATTTATATTAATAAAAATCTTAGTCATGTAGTTCTTTATGGGCTTTCATAGTTCTTTGAACATTATTGATGTACCATATTTAAAATATCAATCAATTTGTGGTAGTAATGTGTAATTACTTAAATCAGACACTATATAGCATACTCAGTTTGTATTAAGTAATAGAGTTGGAAAACATCTACGCCTTATAATATTCTTATTGAGTTGAAATATGTTTTGATTTTAAATAGATACAATTTAAATTAAGGTTTAACTTAAAAATAACATTTAAATCTTTATCAAGTTAGATAATAAATAATGTAGAGTAATTGAAAATACAGTGAAAAAAACTTTAAAAAAAGCAAGTAATTTAATTTTATACACAGTATTAAAACTATAATAAAACTATGCAAGTCCAAAATGACCAATATGTAAACTTATCCGTTAATTTGCCAGAATGTGTAATATGTGTAAATGTATTGTATTAAATTAATAGTAAATATTCTGTTTAGGTTTTAATTATTTCAATGATGTACTAAGTACATACTAATGTTGTTATTATTTCCTTGAGAAAATAAAAATGCAATTTTTAACTTAAAAATATATTTACTATAAATGTATGTACAGTGAAATATTTAATACACGTATTAAACATAAAATCTCTTATTTGACTATTTATTTTTCTTCCAAAACACGAATTAAATATTAGGCTAGTCAACTATAAATAGCCTGTATATATATTCTTACTTTACTGTACATTATTTTGTCCTGTGACAATACACACGGTTTTAAAGTTAATTGTTTTATTCAGAAGTTAAAAAGTTGTGCAAGAAATTGTACAATATCTTGGTCACATGGAGTGCATACAAAGTTGATTTAACCTGTGAATGTTCACACGGCATTTGTGATCACATACAATATTTAAAGGAAAAAAATGGCGTTTTTGCCCTTTTTATGATAATGATTGAATGATTGGGAAAATATTGATATTTAATGTAAATCATTTATTTATCATTCCTAAATATTATGAAAATCATTTATTTATCATTCCTAAATATTATGAAAATCATTTTTATTTCAATTTTTTTTTTTTTTTAGACAGTTGAAAACTTTTATAAATCTGGGGTTTAACCTCCTTCGACTATAATTATTTGCTTGTTTTCAAGCATTTAGCTGTTTTTCTTACAATCACTCTTTTTAAAATAAGTAACTGTCTAGCAGACAAAGTTTTCGTGTTTTCAACTAAAATGTTGTACAAGAAAAATGGCTGATATAGGACGCATTCTATTTCCTGAAATTGTGTACAATAAGTTGTGCAAAGCAGATCTTGTGCAAGTTTTGGTGTTCACACGACACCATCTTCAGGCTACAATTTCTTGTACAGCTTTATGTACAAGAAGTTGTATCGTGTGTACCGGGCTTAAAGATGTGTAGGCACGAGGTCAGTACCTTATCAATATTAATTTCCCCTTTCATGCCATACCATCCCTCTATGTTTTTAAAGGAGAAGGGAGGGGTAGAGACTTCTGTTCTAGTCATCACCTTTCGTGTAAGAGAAGCCGTAGCTCGGCTGCTTGCATTTTTACCTGACATCCACAGCTCTTCCCCTTCTCACCCCTTCGAAATCTATGACGTCACAAATAAGAACTACACTATCTAGAGAAAAGGGATAAAAGTCGAACAAATACCGACTTTCAACTACCACTAGATGGACTATTGCACTTCTTGCTTGCATGTTACGGTTAGTTCCATGTATGGGATTTTTTTTTTCAGATCCACTAATGCTTGAATTACATTTTAAAAATTACCAGGATAGTATTTTGGCTAACATTAAATTAAATAAATACATATCTTCAATCAAATGCAAGCAGTGTTGCCTTGCTTGTCCTGCTCTAGAGATAATATTTTCAGAATTTTATTTTATATATCTAATTTGACTTAGTTACTTACTCTATGGCATTAGGAGCTTTAAATTTCATCACCGCACTTACATAAGTACCAGTACACTACCTTCCTATCTTGAGTTAGCATTATCCAGTCCATCTCATTATACCTTGCACATTAAATACATTTATAAAAATGCATATAAGCCAAACAGGTAGTAAGACAAGTTACTAAAAAAATTAATTCAAGAGATGAATAAGGATGATTAAAAAACTTTAAGGCATCAGCCAGCAAACACGTCATACCGATCAAGCAGCCACCATCTGTTGGCGAAGATAGTGCCAACTTCTGTGGGTAGAGGGTGTTATATGGTCAGCACAAGTAAATATGGTCAAAAGTAGGAGGGATAGTAAGTTACACTTAGCTAGAAAATAGTGGGATCAAATTGTCGAGGCAAAACCCTCGCACACACAAAGGAAAAATCAAAACTTGGTAGCTAACAAACACATGTATGATCTCTTCTTCCAAGAAACCTATGATTGGATAAAGCTTATGTACTTAGCATAATAAAGTGATGTAGGTATCTAACAAACACATGAATGATCTCTTCTTCCAAGAAACCTATGATTGGATAAAGCTTATGTACTTAGCATAATAAAGTGATGTAATAAAACAAAATATAGTTAAACTATAGTGTCATCATCATCATCAACATCATCAAACAAATGTAGTGTATCAAGCTAAAATCTATAGGCCTAATGTATTAATAGCTTTGTCACGTTATGATCATTGGGAGTTTTAACCATCAATGCTCATATTAATAAATACAGGGTAATAATTTACAAAATTGAAATGAATGGTTTACAATAATTGGTCCAGGCCCTAAAAGTTCATAAACTCACCCATTAACAAATGAAAATGAAATTTTATAAATGTTAATTTATAATTAAAATTAAATGCATTTATAACATATTTTAGATCAAATACATTTTATATTTGGTCTATAATTGCAAATAAACCTTTTTAAAAATTATTTATAAACAATATTTGTTCTATTACCAAACCCAGCAAATAACCTGAATTGGTAGTGAGACGCGGTACTGATAAAAAAAACACAAGAAAGACTTTTACTCATGGACATACCAAGTAATTTATTTAGGGATCACATACCTGTCCCTTCAAGCCCCCCAATAAGAAACATCTTGGAATTTTTTTTAACATTAAGTAGCTCTTGAAGACATTTAAAATGTCTTTAAACATAAGTGAAATCATAGGTGTTAATATTTTTTTAAGATCCTAAATTGCTACTAACCTAGGTGTACTAATACAATAATAATGAGTCTAATAAAACCAAAACTGGCTCTTCAAATATTATTTAAATGTTTGTTTGCAGGTCACCTGAATGAGGTAGTATATTTTTTTGACTATTAGTTGCTTGCCCTAAGGACTACCATAAATGAAAAGCTGGGTTGGACAACAACTTCTGCAGAAACGTTGTGAGATAATAGAGGCAAAATATTTTAGATTGAAATTACTCATGTTTTCCATTCACATTAGAATTTTTTTTAATTAGAGAAAAGTATATCTAAATTTAATTTAATATCTAAAATTTGTATGTATATTATGTATTTTTCATATTAAAATCTGTAATTTGATACTGTGTCTTAAGTTTTTTAATAAATAATTATTTATTAAGCAAAAATTCAGTATATTAATGAAATTAGTCATAAAAATACCTTAAAATAATCACGGTCAGTCCTTTCCTAAATAGGTATTTTAAATAAACAAAATAGCATTTTTTATGGAACACACAATATGTAGAAGTTTTGTGAGTGTTTTTAAATGTGCTAGTAAGAATTTTCATATCTTTAGTATTCATCACTAACATCGGTGTCCATTTTAATATAATATTAATTTTTTTCCACCAAAATTTTCAACAATGCTTTTAATAGTGTGTGCATTTTAGTATTTAAGGAACCTTAGTAGGGACCAATTACTTTTTTAGCATAACTTATTTTTGTTTTAGGGGAAATATAAGTTTTCTCATGTTTTAATTTCCTTTAAGCATAGTTTTCTTTCCAGGTAGTTGCATTTAGCTTAGGCTTAACACCAACATTTTCCATCTCACCTTCCTGTGTTCGATGTATTGTTTTTGGTTAAACTATAATCACACGTTTCACTTAAAACATCTTTAAAAATCAATCAGATGGTAAATACTTTTAATAAAACAATTCATACTTATTTAACAATACTAGTAAAGATATAATCCTATAAAATCACTGAGGCCATTTAAAAAGTCCACCATGCAAGAACAACACAATAAATGCTAAATATCATGAATTGCATATGTCTTGCCATCCCGGCTGTTTGGAGTAACAACTCAAGACATCTCACTAAAGTACATTCTGTACAAGCTTAGGACTAGATAAAGAAATAAAAGTTTGTGAGCTGATAGTTTGAATCTAAATACATGTATCTATGAGGAAAACGGAAGAATTACCAAACTTAGGTTAAGTCGTTGTTCCCCTCAGCTCCTCAAATATAAGTATCACCCATGGCAGCTCATCTGTAAGAGCTGTAGCAACCCCAAAAATTGTATATACATTTTATTTTAATCTAGTACAGTCACACATCCCAGATAATTATAATTAATTTCAATGTATTTAAGATTTTGTAGTTTTTACAGATAGTAATTGTAATGTTTTGAAGGTAGATTTTTATGAAGTTACTGCTTAGGCTTCAGGCGCTGCAACTCTCTTTGCACCCCTTAGATAGTGGTGAGGTATAGAAGCAGATTTTTTATAACTTGGAACTGAATTGTGTGACTAATAAATATTTCTGTTTTAATTTAATTCTGCAGTCTTGCATGCTTAACTGTTTATCTAATGAGTGCAGAAATGAATACTAAAACAAGAAAACCTATGTTTAATTTATTAGCAATTAATATTTCCCAATTAGGTTACATTGAAAATTAGAAATTAAAAACAAAGGCCGTCTTTTTACTAAAACAGTTAAAGGCAACTAATACTAATTTGATGTTCAAACAATTTTATCCAAATATAAACTAAAAGCATTTGGTTCACATTCAAAAGTAGATATGTATTTTAAAATTCTATGAGCCCCTAAATTGTAACTAACCTATTTGTATTGTTTGCATTAAATTTATTATCTAATAATTATTCTAAGAAAAGAATCACTGGCTTTACCTCTTTAATTAGTATGATTCTGTGTTTATTTACTGAATGTAGATACTTAATGATATTTTTAATTATCTGTTGACATTTCAAATAATGTTTGAAATAAAAAAGTTTTTTTGGTTTATGTTCTCATTCATTTATTTCCGTTACAGCAGGCTTACTACAGTCCACAAATACAAAACAAATCAGTTTTGTTTTAAGATATATAGAGTACAAACAAACCAAAGAGAGTTTTTATTTCCTGCAACATCATTCTCTTGAAAATATTAATTTTCTTATATTGTGTTGAATGACCTTTTTCTAATAAGTTTTAGTAAATGTTTGGTTATAAAATTTTTTAAATGAAAACATTATTATATATCGCTCCAAATGACCCCTCTTCCACTCCCTAAGTCCCACCCCTTCTTCCTGTTCACCCGAGCAGCACCCCTAGTGTTCAAACTCACAAGCCGCCACTGGTATCACCCAATGATAAATTCAATTCTTGATGAGAGCGAAGTAAGTAAGTCTCTCAGATGACTAAATGCTAACTTTTTTTAGCACAGCATCTTATTACTCATTCGAGTTATATGTTTATGCACTAATTCAGATAATGATGAAGGTTGAATTTAGAGGACGTGTAACCGCATTTACGTGGAGAAAGAGCGGGAAGTTTTTAAGGAAAAACCAATTTCAACACACCCAACCAGGATCAAACCATGATCTCCTCGTCATCGGCTACAAGAGTAGTGCCTTAGCTCATGCAGTCACCAAAGCGGGTAGATTCTAGCTTAAGGTGTGGCGGCAGAAGGGAGTGCAAGTATTTTTCAGTTTTTATAGAATATAATTTTTTGGGCAAAAATAAATCAAATATTTCTCCAGTAGCAACATAGAGTTTAGTTTTCTTCACATGCTAATATCAACAGATCTTGAATATCTGTCAAGGGTGTCCTGGAAAACTTTTTATATAAAAACAAAAAGTTTTGACAAAATTCCAGGACATCCTTGACAGATATTAAAGATCTGTTGATATTAGCATGTGCAGAAAACTAAACTCTATATTGATATTGGAGAAATATTTTATTTATTTTGGCCAAAAAATGTAATGCTATAAAAAATGTAAAGTTACTCATGCTCCCTTATGCTGCACCTTAAAAGCCTTGATTAGACGAGTGAAATCTGCCTTATATAACATCTTTAAAGAGCAGTTTCCTATTTACATTAGACAATTTAAATTTCTTGGCAAAATAACATGGGGTCTTATGGAAAAACACCTTCCCAATAACAGATGTGAATATGCACATAAAAATATCTAAATAAATGACACATATTGCAATGCAAACACTAGTTGGTGTATTTTACAGTAGAGATGTTTGAAACGCTACTATTGTGTTGTGAACAGCGTGAACAGTCCCACTTTACCCTGCAAGTGAAACAGTTCCATTGAGCTATTACAGACTAAGTTGTCAGAGGAAGATGCAGGACTTAAAAAAAAACAGACAAATATGTTTAGCTTAATTAAACCATTGATTTGTCAAGGAAACAGTGTTGAAAGTTTTGAATTCATTTATGAAACATTTTTAGTTAGTTTTGAGATAAATAAAACCACTTTTCCATAAACAAAACATATTTAATATGTTGAGATGAATAGAGTATGTGTGTTTGATATTTCACAGAAGTGTTAGTTGAATAATACACTGTTATTAGTTTCTCATATAAAGGAAAGTATTGTAATCATGAACTTTTTTACCTCGAGGTTACAATGAATCGTTTATATTTTATGAGTGACCAAGCTCCAAAAAGTGTACTTTACCATTTTGTTCATTCGGCTGTGGCCACAGAACTGAAAATATTAGTTCAATTTCATTCAGATTTGATGATTAGATGTTACGGGGCAATACCTCAGGACTTTGTTGATTTTGACCCCTTGCCCTCAAATTAAGGATAGGCTAGTTTACTGAGTGAGTGATTTTTCTTAGTTCCAAATTTTTGAAAATGGCTCTAACGATTTTGTTTAAAATGGATATCTGGGGAGTCCTATAGCCTATATGAAAAATAAAACCGAATACTTGTTTTTGGGGGGTGGGGGAATTAATTTAAGGGTAGTTAACTTACTGATATTTTTAAAAGTTTTTTTTTAGAACATAAATAATTATTTATATAAGTTATATATTTGTTTTTATTGAAAATCTATTTAATAGTAGTTTACTGATTACTTATTCTTGAGGAAAAAAGAAATTTTTTGAAAACGCAATAAGTTAACTATTTTGTTAAAAATTTGTCACAGGCTTGTTTGGAGAATATTTTACATTTTAACAAATAATAGTTTTTTAAAAATAAATTGGTTTAAGGGTAATTTACTTGGGACAAATTTGAAATATTTAAGGGATGCCCTTTAATATTGAGTTCAAAATGGGTTAGCAATAAAAGTGTGTAGCCTATAAGTACGATACTGATACCTAAACTATAAAAGTAAAATGGAATGGTAGCAAGGCTAGATAAAGTCAGCCTAGTAGTTACCATAATTAAGGTTAGGTTAATTTAGGTTGGAAAGGAACCTTATAATTACATTTATCCTTTAAATATATATTGATTTATTTTAATATTTGATTTTCAGTGCATATGTCCTCTCAGATCTTTAATGTAGTTTAAGTTCAATTCTAACGGAGCCATACATGTGAGTTTGTTGTATGTAAAGTCATTAGTTGATGTGCAAAAGTGTTTTTTGTTTGGATAGGAAAAGTATAGCTTAATAATATATAAGAAACTTGTCCATTGCAAAAGAGAGCAGAGTGTGATCATTGCAGAAGATTATTGCAAATTAATCAACTATATAATATATTTAAAGCTTCGGTAGAGCAATTTTACAAATTTTTCAAAGATATGTGTTCCTTTTTCCATTAGGTGAATTTGGTGATGAATTGTTCACTATATCAAAAGATTTTTTTAAATGATATTTAATTTAGTATCATTGGACACCCCACATTTATGTGAGTATAATGCTAAAATAAATTTACTAATTTCTTGCTTTAAGGAGAAAAAAAAAATTGGTTTACAAGGTATGGCTTTTGGGTTTCATCCTCAAATATGAAAATAATGTATGTATTATTAATTATAAGGTATGGTTTTTGGGTTTCATCCCCAAATATGATAATGTATTTATTATTAAATGACAAAAAAATTAACTGGGTTCTAGTAGGAAAGGAAGGCAAGATAATTTTTTTTTTCTATGTCAAATTATGAGAAATTTAATGTTTTCTACCCCTTATATACACAAAAACATAAGCAAACTTCCGAATGTAACAAAACAAATGTTGTGAAAAAAATTCTAAATTGTTAAATACTATTTGGAAAACTCACTTAATTGTATTTATAAACACAATTATAAATATGGTTAATAAACATTTTTAAAATCACAAATTAAAGGTAAGGTTGAACTCAGAAATGTTTATTAATTAATAAGTGAGGTTAATAACATTATAAATATTGTGCACCACAAAATATTATCACACGTTAAAATGTTTCTTATGCAGTAGAAATGTTTGATCTACTCGTGGGCAGTTCAGATGCTTGACAATGTGTAGTTCATTTCTGTGACAATCTATGGTACTTTTGGTTGTTTTGTTACTGTTAGAAGATGTTCAAAGTTCTTTAATCAAGATAATAAAACAGTAAAATATTCATTTATATAAATTAGGGTTGTTACTTAAAAAAGAAAAATGTAAACATAATTCTTGTAAATGCTTAAGTAATGTGTATTAATAAGTAAATTAAATCACCATTGGGGATAATCTAAGGTGTCTGAACTGTTGTAGGAAAGTTTCATTATAACAAGGAACTTTTTCAAAAATGTTTCTTTACCGGTATGTAGGGTTATCATATCAATGTGGTTTTAGTTTTCACGAATACTGCTGTGAATGGATTATTTAATATATACAGAGTTTCTGTTATTGAATTTTAATGATTTTTCAAAGAAATTTGTTCCTGGAAATTGTTTGGTGAAGTTTTCTATTTTTTTAATTTTTTTTTTACGATTTATTACCGTTTCACAATATTAATTTTGTTATGATCGAAAATATGTTTTTGTTGTTGTATGTATCAAAAGTCCTAGAAACCATTATGTTCCTAATAACTTAAGACGGAAAAAAAAATTATTAGTAAAAAAATCCCACCCAGCTCATACTATCTCAAAAAACTTTCTTAAGAAGCATACCATTCCCATATCAAACTTTATTGTGAAAATTAAATAACTTAAATATAAAACAAACATGTATTTTCTTTTTATCAACTTAAGTTATATTTACAATAGTTGAAGTTTACAATGAGATCTATGAAATAATATACAAACTATTTTAATCTATTACGTAACAAACACCCTGATTTCGTTTGATTTTGTAACTTTTTAAACCTTTACTGCAGTGCTATTCCGTTGCTATGCAACACACATTCCAGTCAGTTTATCCAACTAATGTTGCTTAGCTTCTGCCAAATATGATTAAGATTATCAAACTTCCCGCTGAATTTTATTTTGCTAAGTAAATAGAATATACATTAGTAGCTGATAGAGTAATATGATCTGTGGCCGATAGCCGATTATTTTCCATCGGTTCCTTTATAGTTAACATATAAACATTAACTCCCATCTATAGTATGTTATATAATTTTTAGACGAGAATAAGACGTTTGAGTATATAAAGTTTGCTCACACGCCCAAAATATTTTATATTCTAGGTCTACGGACTCAAATAAGCTTATGAATGGTAAAAATAAATATTAAACAAGCCGCATGCAGAGTATGATATTGGTAAGAGCATTAGAAGCTAGTTACAAAAGTTACTAAAACATTCTTAATATATGCAGCTATCAAGTCATGTTACCTGCAGCTGTCACTTTTGATTGATACTATAAAAATCTAAAAATAACACAAAAACTTTATCAATGCTGGCCGAAAATAAATATGTTTGAATTTTCTTTAATGTTTTTACAACCAAAATCAGCGTATAACTTAAATTTCTTAGTTGGTGGCATTGACTTCAATAAGGAATTTTAGAAGGCTGTGAAAAGAATGCAGCACAGTGCAGTGCTGCGACCTTCAGGCGTTTGAGTGAAGCAGCTATTACAAAGATGGTCACGACACAGGAATGTAGTAGGTCGTGTTTTGAGTCGGCAATGGAGGCTTTTTCCATGGCCGTGTTCATTGTGTGGTGATTAGTGTAAATTTATTTGTATTATTCGATATGGTTATTTTGATTCGGTGAGACTGGATTATTTCATACATCGTGGTTGTTTCGCATGAAGTATGAACTGTCAAGTGGACAAAAATTCCAGCAACTCTTCTTCGAAGTCCAGGGATGGTAAGTTTTAAAAGATTAATATTGAAAGTGAAAAGATTAATGCTTTGACATTCATAGCACATAATATTTGAAATGACATATGCATGCTTTTATTCACTTGTCAGCCCTTTCTTAATACTCTTCGATATTTTTTTTATTGAACCTTAATTTATTGTTGTGAAAAATAATAGTTTATTATTGCATAAATATTTTCAAAAATTATCTTTAACCTAAAGCTTGTACCTTCTCATTCACAAATATACATAAACAAAGTTGTCATTTTAAGTTTTAACTTTAAATCAGATACTCTGATGTTAAGGAATTACACTTTAGTTTGCAGAATTTGTGTGTCTTGAAATAAACAGTATGCTTTCATACTTTTATCCATTCCATAGGGGGTGTTAATTTGTTAAGTTGGTGATGCAACATAAACAATGAGCGAAAATAAATATGTTCTAATTGTTGTATCATACATTATAATTTTAAAATATGAAAGATTTGTGTAAACAATATATCTCTTCATGTACAATGTTAGCATTTAATGGTCTTTACTCCAGAATGAAGTTGTCTTTTAAAGTGTGTTTAAGAGGTCACTGTGTCATGTGTAAGTTAATGTCATTATAATTACAGAATAGCTATATGTCTTTTAGGGACGGTACAACAAAACCTTGTTCTATTTTTGAAGAATCACTACCACCTATTTGTGTTTTATTTATTTTACTTTGAAGCAACAATGAGGCTGATTAATATTCAAACATGAAATAAATTAATCTATTCTTTTACATTTTATTGATTGATCTCACAATCAAAAATACAATAATAACGATTCAAGTTGTGTACTAATGAGCTGAACACGGTCTCGAAAGGCTGGAGTTCAATAATCGACAGAGTGCACTGGGAAAGTTTATTTCTTCCCAAAATGTGACTATCATCTTGGATCACCCCGGGTGAAAGGTGCGTTTCCAAATTCCATCCTTATTAATGTAGCTTACAAATGACAACATAATGCTAAGCTTTTTTCAAAAAATATATTTTTGGTTTACTGCTAGCCTTAAATACATTTATCATTGACAAGAAATAATAATTATGTAACAGTGCCATAATATTGTTGATTAAGGTAAATCTTATAGTTAGCCTATAATACTATGCTTTACTAGAGTGTGATACATTCACTACCATGCTTAAATCTCGAAAGTCTTAACTACTGAATACCTACTACGTTATTTGTGGATTTTTATGGTATTTGTTAAACCATTTTCAATAGTTTATTTTGAAAACAATTTAGATTTTTTAGACTCAAAGTAAGAGATTTTGATTGCTATACAAGAATAGATATCTTGACGGCAAAATATGTTTTTTATGTTCCCAGCTCACGGCCTGGGCTCGAATCCTTGCCGTGTGGAATGAGAGCTCTTTTTTCCCCCCAAAATGGTTCCTCATTATATCTCAACACAAATTTTGGTACACTTCTTCTAAAATATTATTTTCCTCATTCTTACCACGACTACAAACTAATTGTAAAACAAACTTATAATAGACGGAATTGTGCCTAAGGCAAACTGACTGTAAAACCACCTGACAGTAAGTTAGTAATGCCGGGATCACTATCAACTTAACGTTCATTTAAGGTTAACTTAACATAACTTAACGTAAAGGTTCTTCTCGTGTTGTTAAATGATCACAATGCAGTTAACCTGGGAGATATTTCACGTTAAGTGAACGTTACAAGAAGGATATCACGTGATCTAGGCAGCCATTCATTATGCGAGTGACTTCTACAAGGCTATTTAATACCGGTAATTCATTAATTTTGTTGGTTTTATGACCAAAGGTTTACTCTTTAGCTTAAGTTCTAGTGATCAGACATTGAAACAAAATGATTAAACCAAAATAGGAGAGCTACATTTATCAAAAAAGTTTAATAATATGTATTTATTTTATCGATTGAAAACTAAACATTCACAGATCATCACTTTACAAACCGTACAAATCATAGATCATACTCGAGAATTAATATGTTTGGCTCGAGTTGTTACGTTAAGTTACGTGAATCGTGATAACACATCTGTTTTCTAGTTAAGTGAACGTTACGTTAAGTTAAAGTTAAGTTGGTCGTGATCCCGGCATAGTACTAAAGATGTGTAAATAAGGGTAACAGGTTCGATTCCCGGCATGCCTCATAACAAATCATCTTCTAGAATCAAGTTAGTTCGTAAACCGTTTTCTGGTATAATCAAATTTTTAAAAATGTCCAAGTTAGAATATCTATAGTAAAAATGAAAAAATGCTATACATGAACTAGCCTACGGTTTTTTCTAACGTTCTGCCATTGTCTAGTAGGAAGGAACTTTGTGAAAACAAACTTTTTGTTGTGGTCAACAATGGTAATATTTTACTTTATTATTGGCGTTATTTTATAGTTGTTGATTTTATCAATCAAAAGTGACCGTTGCAGATCACATGACTTGACGTATTAATACGTGAAAGTAGGCCTACATAGATCTAAAGTAGGATTCTGGTAGGAAGGACAGTAGCTGACAGTCACATAAGTTACTAAGACTATTTTAATATAATATGCATTCGTTAAGTCATATGATCTGTAGCTGTCACTTTTGATAGTTTGAATACCTATTAAATAACACTAATCATATAGTAGTAACCTGTTATGAATGCTAACCGCGAAAATAAAGTGTTTGTTTCTTCTAATCTGTCCCTCCTACTAAAATCCTACTTTAGTAACTTTTATAGATTCTTCCTATAAAGATTGGACTGTACGTAACGAATATTGTCCAAAGAGCTATTCTTGTTAAGGTGGAATGGAAGGGGTTGTGCGAAATGGCCAGTTTGTAATTTTTATGGCAAATCAATATTTTTTTTTGCCAAAATAAATAAAATATTGTTCCAGTACAAACATAGAATTTAATTTTTTTCACATCATAACCTCGAAATGTCTTGAATATCTGCCAAGTTTGTTGGAGCAATGCTGTTATACTCATGACAAATATTCAGGAATTGTTGATATCAACATGCGAAGAAAATTAAATTTTTGTCTTGTCCTCTTCCAACCCATCTTAACACGTAAACCTTTGTTCAAGTTACATATAACCCGATTTTATGCCAAATAACCTTCTGAAAGATCTTTAATCTTCCTTCCATAACCCTGTTATATACAGGTATAGTCTATTCGCCATAAGAGTTGTGGTAACTGACAGCTAACAAAAGGTACTAGATCTACTCTTATGTATCCATTCGCCAAACCAGATGATCTTCAAGACCATGTGCTGAGTTGTCACTTTTGTCAGTAAAAAATTTCACAACAAACAATTTGTATATAATAATGTTTTTCTTTTAACTGTGTTTACATCTTCTGCTAGCTGTCAGTTACCACTCCTATGGCGAATAGACTCTTAGTAAGATTCTGGTAGTAAAATAAATACTTTCCAGGTGGTTTTTCTTAAAGGAAATCGGTCTTAGTCAGTTTTCACCCCTGTTGAAACGGACACATAACATACATTTCATGCAACATGAGACATTCACCATCGGTGATTGAACACTTGTCGAACAAGTGATACACTTAAGACCGGGGGAGGGGGTGCATGACACGTTGCTGTAGGCTTATACAGCATGTGCCACGTGACACGAGTGATTGAGTAGACTGGTTCACTGTTCCGTGTTTCACCTGCATCAAGCGTTTAGTTATTGCTGAGGAATGAGAAAAACTGCTATTTTCTGATATCGGATACGACCGTGACAATTTATTTTAAGTATCGGTGATTTTTACCGGTGATTATTTCACAATGTCTTGCTGGACTGATATTTTGTCACGGCTTCAGTTTGTTGCAGGATACATATTTTGTTCCGTTAGTTGTACTATACGCCGTCAGGTTTTCCACGCATCTGGAATACCGGGAAAACACAGAAATTGTTTTAGTTTGTGTGTGTGTCTTATGTGCGCGCGTGTGTGTTTGAAGATATGGCTAAACACAGGGCAATTTTGCAGAAGCATGTAAAAATACTGGACTATTTGTTAGTTAGGGACATTAAATTGACATTTTAAAATTGTACTTAAAGTCTTTGGATGGACGAAAAAGTGAACTTAAAAGTTAAGCAAGCTGATTAAAACATGTCCTATTGTGTGTGAAGCGACAGAAGATATTATTTTCCCCAAAAATCTTAAATCATATTTTTTAACCGTAAGTTACATGACTATACAATCTGATCAGTTTGATGAAAAATTAAACTTTATTATTCATATCTTCAATCTAAGCTAACTGGGAAAAAAATTGTTATTGCTTCTTGAAAACGTGCAAAACACAAAGAATTTGGTAGTAAGTAAATAGTGGCAACCCTCATCGTTTCTTCTTTCGCCTTTGATAATATTTGCTAATAGCAGCAGCAGCTTCTTCGTTAGACGACTCCATTAAGACTGGATTCTCCCATGTAGGCCTACTATGTACCGTTCTATCCATGTCACATGATGCATGTTTCGTAAAAAATGTTGCATGTTTTATGCACTATACGGTGTGTGTCTGGGGGGTGGGGGGCAATCCATGTTTTAAATCCGCAAGCGAGCTATATCGACCGAGTGGCCATCTTATGTTGCCGTAGATAGTGCCAACATTTGCGGATAGAGGGTGTCATGTGGTCAGCATAACAAAACCTTCTGTTATTAATCTCAAGTTTTCTAAACCGGAGCTGCTACTTCTTTATTCAATTAGCGCCTCATGTGTGCTCACGAGGCTTGAGTTTGACCTCGTTACAAACCCACTGCTTCACACACACACACGAAAGGAAGCACTGGGGATCGAACCCATTACGTCTGGATCTGTAACCAGAAAGTTTGATCACTAGACCACAGAGGCGGTTTGAAAGATACCTAAAAGTATGATCACATTCAACCGCCGGTTTATGTGATCCAACATTCCTTCAATAAGATCTCGATGGTGATATTTACTAATTATTTCTCTTATATGAAGAATGTTGTAGGGTAGGCCTTTAGTAACGGTATACTCGTGACAGGACTATCTCTCACAATCAAGCAACTGGAGTANGGGGGGGGGGGAAGGAGTGTTGAAGGAATTTCTGTGAGCTCGTATTCCCGACACCTAGCTCAGTAGTACGCGTCGGACTACTAAACCAAGGGTCCCCGATTTGTCCAACATTTTCGAAAAATATTTTATTTTAAATGAAATTGGAGCTTCCTCTTTAACATTGATGAATTAATGACTATAGGACTCTGTGTTGTGGGCTTACTCTGGAATTAAGTTGGCTTTGATTTAATTTTAATGGAAAAGGATAGTCAGTTCCGCTGGAGAGATGCTGCTTCAGGAAGTATTGCAGTAACCTTGAGAGGAAGTGTTGGGGGCTTGAAGCACTCGTTTCCCCGTACAAATGCACCTAATCCCTCTGATTATCACATGTAAAATAATTCCCCATACACGATACAAACCAGGGAGGAATCTTTGGGATCAAAGTCCTACGAAATAACTTCGACTTTTTAACAGGACTATTGAACAGTGATTGTTACCCTTTCTGGACAATATGATTAACAAGGGTCCACAGGCGTCTCTAGTGGGTGAAACAGGGGATACACGCCTGCCCCCTCCCCACAATAATCTGCTCAAAAGGGATCTACTCTTGGTAGCGTAAAAGAAACAGAAGTGTTTTATCAGAAATAAAAAGCCACCTTTTAATCAATGCATAAAAGATTTAGGTAACTCACTTTATTACTTTAGAATTAATTCTCATACCTTAAGGTGGGGTGCTAGTGAGCGTGAGCTTAGGGCAGAATTTTTAGAAGTTTTTATAGCATAAATATGTTTTGGGCAATAATCAAATATTTCTTTTATAGAAACATAGAGTTTAGTTTTCTGCACATGATATTCTCAACAGTTGTTGAATGTCTTTCACAGGTGTCTTGAAATTTAATGACAACTTTTTCTCTTTATTTAAGAAGTTTATCACCAAATGCCGCTATATTCAACAACTGTTGAGATTATCATGTGCAGAAAACTAACCTCTATGTTTCTATAAAGGAAATATTTGATTTATTTTGTCCAAAAATATATTTTCGCTATAAAACCCCAAAATAATTGAACTAAGCTCGCGCTCACTAGCATCCCACCTTAACATTCGTCTTATTCAGTTGGTGGAGTATTATTTTTATTTTATGAATTAAAAGGGAAATATGTTCGTTTTCCCCCCTCTCCCTCACAATAATTAAGAGCTAACGACGCTTATGAGCTGGTTTGAAGGCAAACATTAAGATCGAATTAGTCTACTAGGGAACGCAAGCCCAAACTAATCTTAGGGATAAAGGAATGGTAAATATATGTAGTAGCTGTTTGAGCTCGTAATGAGCGTAGCATTACATGATACAAACCTGTGTACATTTCGTCCCATTGGTTCCAAAGGTCAGCGTTAGCTTAGCCCCATTGTTTACCTGAATCTGAGCTAACTAGCTATCAATTTGTTGTTAGATCATGTCATGGATCACAGGACGATTAATTGTACTGAAATTGACTATTTTGTGTTCACAAGACACTCTATGGTGAAACCCAGCATTTTCAATTCAACCCAACTTAAGGGGACTGCCTAGTTAGCCGAGATATTGTCAAACATAGATTTCGCTTAGGATTAATATGGACAAACACTTTAAAAATACACGAGTTTGATGTTTACTGGAATGAACAAAAAAAAACTATTTTCTATGACCCTATTCATATTTAAACTTATAAACATAGTTCAAAAGTTGACATTTTCCAAACCCGAACGGGTAGTAAGACGCGGTGCTAATAATAATAATAATAATAATAATAATAATAATAATAATAATAATAATAAAAGAAAAATATGTTCGTTTGTCCCCCTTTCTCTCACAATAATTAAGAGCTAACGACACTTATGAGCTGGTTTGAAGGCAAATATTAAGATCAAAATAGTCTACTAGGGAACGCAAACCCAAACTAATCTTAAGGATAAAGGAATGGTAAATATATGTAGTAGCTGTTTGAGCTCATAATGAGCGTAGCATTACATGATACAAACCTGTGTACATTTCGTCCCATTGGTTCCAAAGGTCAGCGTTAGTTTAGCCCCATTATTTACCTGAATCTGAGCTATCAATTTGTTGTTAGATCATGTCATGGATCACATGAAGAGTAATTGTACTGAAACTGACTATTTTGTGTTCACAAGACACTCTCTGGTGAAACCCAGCATTTTCAATTCAACCTGACTTAAGGGGACTGCCTAGTTAGCCGAGATATTGCCAAACATAGATTTCGCTTAGGATAAATATGGACAAACACTTTAAAAATACACGAGTTTGATGTTTACTGGAATGAACAAAAAAAACTATAACTATTTTCTATTACCCTATTCATATTTAAACTTATAAACATAGTTCAAAAGTTGACATTTTCCACTCTGTAAAGTATAAAAATCCTCAAATATTGGTTGATAAGTGATCAGAAAGACGTAAATAAATGCTTGGGAAACCTATGCTAACTGGTATAGGAGCATAGAATGGATATTTTGTGAATCAAATAATGCAATTTAATAGTAGGGTCACAACACATATTTTATTGGCATTTGTATCTCCCTCCTCCCCTTTTTTGTTCTCCTACTGCCGGACATCTCCACCAAGTAATGTTAAAACCCACTTGGTTTCTGGCGTTTATGAATTTCTGCACGGCTATTATAGCGTCTTAACTTAACCTACTGCTTAAGCTAAGAGATTGTTATACGTAACTTATACGTGTCAAGAACTAATTTACACTGAACTTTTTATGGTCAGGGAGTAAACTTACACACAGAACTATTCATAAAACTAACTCTCTAGCCTTAAGGAACTCGAAATTTCGTGGCCGCAAGAACGTAAGCTTGCCATTCAACCCTATTCTGAGACTACTTCATCCAATCCCAAACCTCACACCCAACCTTCTTCAAGCCTATGTTAACACTGACCTCCCAGCAACGTCTTTGTCTAATAAGGGGTCTTGTATCTTCAGGTTTCCCAACTAAAATTTTACGTACACGCCTGTTATCGCCCATACGCGCCACATGAGCACAGCAAATCAGTCCGCGTGCCTTGATTATCCTTAATATGTTTGGGAATACATACAAAAGTTCTTCATTATGCAACTTTATCCATTATCCTTTTTGTTAGATCCAAATATATTCATCAGCACTAAGGTAAGTTGCGAATATATTGACTGAGCAATGGCGGACAGTCAAGAAATTGTCGTCCATTTTGAGGGTTTGTCGTGGGAATAACAAACCTTCATAATAAAAGTAGTTTGTTACAAACCAGAAATATTAATATTAGACTACATTTATCAAGATATAATATGAGTTTTTGTTTCGTCTCACCATTCTGTGCATGGATGTTCCTTTCATTCAAATTTCTCCATTTAATTTTTCCAAAGAGGGAGGTTTTTTTTTCATCATGTCTTTACATATATATGCACGTTATCTATAAAAATCCGTTCACATACTCTACATTGCTTACGTTGCGATAAACATATCCAATCTCACTGAACTTTTTCGTTTAAACCACCATCATACGCTTTGTTAATGGCTCTATCAAAAAGCTATAAAGAGAAATGATGTAGGTAAACCTTC
>CABFOW010000174.1:0-11979 GCA_902141385.1 Timema californicum
ACTCCTGTCAGACTCTGTTCAACTCTGTCTTCATATACATCGTCCACAAGAGCCGGCGACAGAGGTACCAGATGACGCAGGTTGGTTTGATGAATCTTTTCTCTCATCAGGCTGGGTGTGTTCAGCTGCTTAAGCCAACATGAATTGGCAACGGAGTCAGTGACGCCCCCTGGATTATGGTTTGAAAAGGGTTGGGGAGTATTTTAAACTATACTTGGGGGAGGAATTACATATACAAATACAAAAGTTAACAAACAGACTATTGACTTAACTTATTGAATAGATGAGAGTTTGTGGCGACACCCACCTTTTGCTAACTAAAGAACAAACAGATCACCAACAAATTCACGATTTCAACTAGTCATTTTACGGTTCAATAAACCTCTTGTTCTACGCTCTTTGACGGAGTGATCGTTTATATAGAGCCCAAGAATTCTCTTGAATGATCCAATAGTCAACGCAAGAAACCTGTGGGGAATGCTTGTAAAGCACTGACCACGATGAATGTCCGGGGGGCATGGGCTCCTCGAATAAGAGAGCTACAGAACTTCAAACTTTCCCAAAAGTTCAATTTAAAAAATAAATAAGAGGATGTTATAATGAATTCATTTACATTTCTAAACCTATTTAAAAGTAAATGGTTTCAGCGATCACTTTACACATTAATAACATACAGACCTGTCATTGCTCTAGTATTTTTCTCTCGTTCTTTCTCTTTCTTGGGGGCTTGAGTTCCTTTTTACCCTTTACCTGTGGGTGTGCCACTGATCGGAGGTATAATATGGCACACATTGGTTTGATGTATTTATACTTCAAATAAAGCTAACTCATTCGTAGACTATTACTAAGCTGTAAGGTACCATGATTAACATTAAATGAGTCAGGATCTCCCTAGATCAAGTATACAACTGTGCAGCAAGGTAAGCTATATGGTGATAACATCGTAGAGGAATGAGGTGCAGCCAGAACCGCAGCCCTGAGAAAGGGTAGTAAAATTAGAGAAAGATACCCCATAGTTAGCTGGATAATTCCCTTCATATCCCTGAATGGTGTCGAATGAAAAAATAGGAAGAGTTCAGCGAGTCTTTTAAATATTAGATCAAGTCACTCTCCTGAAGTGTAGCAAGTGGATAATATTATACTGCGTTTCAAACTCCTGTAGGATTGAGGTCAGCGTAGCTGGAGTGGGGAGTGGAGGCTCGTTGCATGCTCGACCAATCCGTGAAGGGTGGTTGTCATAGCAACCGATGCACGTTGCCGGATTTATTGACAGTCACTGAGTATGCTTGCATAGTAGTAACGCCCAAACTCCCGCTATGTGGCAACTATTTTCCCGAGCCTACCCACCACGCGGATCCTAAAGCAGTTTAAATCGCTAAAATAATGGAATACCAAACCTTCCCATGAATTTTGTGATTGTCTAGGCGAGGGAATATTCCAGTCAATCATGTAGTACGTCGATATGTGTCCCATATAATATACATATCTTAAATAGGGTATTGTGTTGCTGAAAATCAGTTAAATCATGAGAGTGCACGTTTGCTCATACCACCGTTTTGGTTTGAAAATTAAAAACAAAATTTAAAAGTTCAAGAAAATTGCCCGCAAAAGAAAATATGTTGAATAATATTTAAATATTACATTGTTGTAAATACTTCTTATACACTTTTTTTTATTGTGCGTCGCGTCTTACTACACGTCTGGACTAGCCATATATTTACACTAATGGGGTAAGGGATGAGCACAGTATAACTTTTTGGAAATGCACCGATATTGTCTTGGTGGGAGAATAGCTAACTATTTTACACAATATATTATATAGATATTATTGGCTGTACCAAACAAATGGCTTTCACCCAAAAGTAAATTAATTGTTGTATGTTTGCAGATAGATCAAGCCGACAATTCCCAGAGCCAAGAGAACAAGATCACGGTCACCCTGATCGCCGTGGTTGTCCTCTTCATGTTCTGTCAGATTCCGACAGCCCTGATCCTGCTCTACACCTCCTTCCAAGAGCCGCTTCGGGGCTCCGATGAGGACAACGTTCTCAGAGGTCTGGGTAACATCTTCAACTTCCTGAACGCCGTGAACGCGGCTTGCAATTTCATCCTCTATTGCGCCTTCAGCGACAAGTACCGCAGGACTTTCCTCGTCACCTTCTTCGGGCGGTGGTATCGAGCTCCGAGTCGCTACTACTCTCAGAAGAGTAGAAGCACCCAGAGCTCCAAGAAGACCTCTGTGGACAGGTTGTCGACATCGTCCGCGGTTCGTTTAAGCGTGCACGCGCCCTCGGCCAAGATGTTGATGGTTGGTGAGCGGAATGTCCACGGAACGGAGCCACCTGTCGAGAAAGATAACTCCGTCAAACGCACATCTAACAGCATCTACAGCCCCCTTTTCGAGTCGGTGAAGTTCCAGTTTCAAATCCACGGGTTACCCGCCCCTCAACGATTGGATCAAATCAACAGCTCCGTTGTGACCAAGCCTAGAAAGTTTGATCAAGATTGTACTTGACGACATCATGTATAGGTACAAGAGATTCAACTCACTGGTTTCCAACACTTCAACTTGTGAAACTATGGCAGGAAACCAAGTCTATTGGCTCAAACACGTTCACTGTAAAGTGTTAACCAGAGTATTTTTGTTGGGTTTTTTTACTGGATATTACCACCCATCCTGGCTACACGCGTTTTAATTGTGAGATAGGGATAAAAAAGGTAGAATTTTCAAACTGTACCTGCATTTGTGTGGAGACCGGAAGAGAATGGTAAACCATTTAGTGAAAACCGACCTCAGTACGCCAGGGTTCTAACTATGACCTTTCCGTCACTATCAAACCAAACTATACATGCCAGACATTTAGTCTGCGTGCCCACCGATGCTCTAGTCCAATTTTCCTATGAAGGTTCTTTTAGAAAACACAAAATTATTTTGTGGTTAGCTTTGATAACATTTTACTGTAGATATTGTTATTGTTATGTTATATGTAGTGATAATGTTTAACCAAAGTGACAGCTACAGATTATATGACTTGACGTATGAATATTTTAAAGTAGATTTGTTAGCTGTTTAGCTGACAGATCAGGCCCCTAATATGAAAATTGAACTATACCTGAGTGTGTTAGATGAGATCCATAAATAGCCATATGACTACTAGTGTTATTATGAAAGGCCCATTAAGCCAACATTCTGTGTGAGAAAGTAATACATTAACCAAACCATGGGATGCAGTGAAATATAGATAGCAATAAAATATAAATGGGGAATATGTTGTTACATGTTTGTGCAAGCGTTTGTTTCAACGGCCTTTCGTTTGTTCTGCTTGATTAAACTACTACATTTAATTATATGTTTAACTTATATATCCATCTCTGTTTATCTTGTTGTCACCATCCCCTTACATCAAAAGATGTCTTACTCTTAGGTCTTGATAGTAGTCTTAAATCTTGATATTTTCACACGTCAAGATCTCCAGCTTGGAGGTCGTTATTGATGTCAACCATAGATAATAAAGGTATAGAATGGTAGCTCTCTATAGTATGGCTAGTACATGAATTTTAGCGCCAGGTGGATGTCAGATGAACTAATGATATCAGCTTGGTGCAAAACTGTAATAAGTACTAAAGTGCAAAACTGTACCAAGTTCATTTGTAATTGGTTATATCTTGTATACATGATCTCATTAGCTCTTATTTCAGATCTCGAAGCATAATGCTCAATAGCAAGAGAGAGAAACAGAAGTATGAGGATGTATACACTTCTTTTTGAAGTAAATGTAGGTTAATGTAGGCTAAACCACTAAACATTTGTTTCAAATACTCTTATTTATATAGCTTGAGTTGGTAATAAATCCACATTAACTAACAAGTCTACTAAATATTTTAATAGGTATTCAAAATAACTATTACAAATGATTGGTTCGTGCCCTTATTATATGACTTATTTGTGTTACAAACATTATAAAAACGCACAATAGGTTCCAAGATAAATAAAAAAAATTCAGCCAAAGTTTAACCTAACTTATGCTTTTAGTGTTCTCCATTGGTGATATTGATACAGGCTATAAACAAATTTATAAATACACATTTTTTTTAAAAGCTATCAAATTTAATATTAAATAAAACAAACTCATAAATACAATAATGGGTTATTTTAAATTTCAATTTTTACGATTTTAAAGCAACTTTTAGAAACAATGGTGAATGCAAATCGATTGAGATTAAATATCCAAAATTAAAGAAAACAACATCGTATTTCTTCGACAGTAGCGCTAATGCATTTGGCAGAGAAATTAACACTATTTCCCCTTACCGCTATAGATTTTCCAGATCATAATGTCAACTGGCAGCATAATGATAAAATAACAATATTATTTAATAGTATCCAAATACCATGTAAGTCTCATTCACTTTCGTCCAATATTAAAACTATAAGGTTATTTAAGAAATTCTAGAATATTTACATCTGATCCACATACGCAAGCAGAGTAAATTTTTTAAATACTGGGTTTTCTGTTTAAAAGTTTAAAAGTTTTCTGTTTAATTCGTGAATAAACTAAATTCTAATTTTTGTAAACTTGTTTTCACATAATTATTGTATGGTATATAAATCGTTTGAAGAAATCTTTGAACATTTTTTTGGGAAACAGCTCAATACTTGATTAAATTTTATCAAACTAAACTTCAATAATATAAAAATGACCCAGCACAACTGCTAATATCTTAGTTGTAAATATACCCTATTCTTTACCAAAATGTAGGGTTGTTCTAAAATCATTCCCTGCTTTTGTCCACATCAAATTTAAAAAGAGATAACAACTTTAGCCTTTCAAGAGCATCTGTGTGTGCGTCCATCATAAGTCATGGGCCATATATGGTACAAAATATTTACATTGCGTTTGTAAATAGAAAAGATCAGATTTAAACAAGTTGTTGTAAAACAAGTAGAATAGCTGAACAAAATATTGCATTAGACTTTTTAAATAGGTAATTACTTTTGTTTTATGTGATTTATTGTAAATATATAAAAATAAGTTGTAATAAATATTTTACTGTATTTTTTTTTGTTGATCTGCCTGAAAGAGGAAGAAAGGGAAAATTACTTTGGTTCCTCACTTATGAATGTACCACATACGGCGAAAGCCTACATACACTCTTACCTTGACTGGCTTAACTATGGCCCTATTAAATAAGCTGCAGCATGGTTGAAACGAACAAGTTAAGCTTGTTACCTTCCAATGTACTTTTGAGTGCCTCACAGATTGATGACAACGATTCACAGGTACTGTTTAAACCAACTTTTTGTGTTGTTAGATAAATCAATGCGATAGGTTTACGTAAGATAATTAGCCTGAATAATAATTACAGATTTTGCATGGACGATAAATGTTAGAAGATGAATTATTGTAGTTTAAAAAAATGTTTATTTGACACTTTATTTAAAATGTAACTTAGAATATATTTTTCGAAAAAAAAATAGTGAAAAATATAATGTTTGTATTTTCGGATTATGTTTAGTAAGAATAACCCGCCTCGGTGGCGTAGTTGGCTAACGCGCTTGTCGTGTTGAGCTCAACTGCTGAGGACGGGGAGATCGAGATTCAAATCTCGGTCGGGTGAACTGGGGGAGGTTTTCCCTAAATGGTTTTCCACTCTCCCTCCACGTAAATGCGGGTTCACTTCCTCTAATCCAACCTTCCCAATTCATAATCCATTAGCGTAATTAGTACTTAAAGCGTATAACCCTAACGGGTAGTAAGACGCGGTTCTAAATAATATTATTATTATTTAGTAAGAATAATATTTGTATCATATACTAATCCTACACTAAATTATTGTACATTATACAACACGCTTTTGTACAGTTAGTGGCTAATCATAATATAAATTATATATTATAAAGTGATATAATAATTTGTGGCTCAGTATTTCCAAGCCAACTTTTGTTTCAAAATGTTCCTAATTGAAAAAAACAACCTACAGCCAAATCTAATATTTATGTTGGCCTGTTTATGTTTTGTCTCTGAATCTTTTTTTGAAATCGTAAAAGAAATAATCGATTCATGAATTAGATCAAGACATTTAAATCGATCTAAAAATCTATTATTTGGGATTAAAGAATCAATCTTCGTAACGATCGCGTAGCCTTACTTGTACTGTCAAGTTCTGCACGCAGTTTGACCTGTATGACAGCGTGACGAGAATTCAATTACGGGTCTTCGGGGACTATTTGTTGAGCAACTGTCTACAGCTCTTCAAGATAAGCGGATTACGTTGACCTGCCATTGCTCATCAAGTGGTTGACACTTGTGACTAATTATCAACAAACATCTTATGAACTATAAAGTCTTGGTTGTGTTCTAATAGAATATATTTTAAAAAAACTGTAAAGGACAATGTATTTTTAAACTAACTATATAATTATAATGTAATATAATATGCTATATAGTAAAATTGATGTGTGTGGGATCTGAACTATATTTGGTGGGCATTCTAGGGTGGGTATCCTAGTGATTACGCAAACTATTATTTACGGTGAGTCCAATGAATAGTATACTAGTGCTCAATACACCTATCACCTACCGTCATTCCACCGGAGGGAATGTCAATTTTTGAAGTTTCTTAGCCATCTAGAGCTAAGATGAAGATAAAAAAAATTAGAAAAGGTTGATTGTTGTAAAATTAAAAATGAACTAAGTTTTAGCCTCTGTATGGAATCCCAGCCACTTTTAAAACAGTATTATTGTTTTTTACACCCGATGGAATATAAGTACTACTACCCCAAAAGTTCTACGGGCATTTCTGTTCCAACTAGAGATGGAAGTATATTCTTTCAACACTAACCTACAACCCCTAAAATATATCCTCCAAGTTTTCTTTCACCTCACAATTTTAATAATTATTTAAAAAAAAAGCTTGAACTCAAGAATTTAAGTTAATTTTTTTTCATGTGCACCAGGTATTGAATGATAATAAATATAGGCCTATGTGATTTTATCAACCAAAAAAATATATTGCTAAAATAATAGTATTGAACAACCAATATATTTAATTTTTATCATATTTTGAATGTTCATTAAATTTAAGCATTGTTGATAATTATGTTTTAAGTTTTATCCCGTATCTAGCTCAGATTCATAACTTGTATATTTTTGCTTAAGTTATCGTACAAATCAAATTTAGCCATAGTTTATTTTAGATTAAATGAAGGGGTATGGGAACACAAAATATCTGAACAGCAATTTTGTTTAATGAATTACGTTCAAAATCTGGAAGCAGTTCTTTTGTAACATCAGTGGCAGCGTAGAAATTGTACCCTTTGATAATAGGCATGTGTAAGTTGGAAAGTTGGTTTACATACAATCGTAGACAGCAAGTCTTCTCCCAAGCCACAGCGTAGTCCAATATTAATAATATAAGCCTTTTCTGTCATCAGTTTCCTTGCCATTCTTACCGTCAGTTGTTTTCCAGAAGCAATCTACCGGTTGACTAACAAAGTGTTTGTCAAAAACAGTACGCTGAATAAAACTATCAAGTGATTTGGAATGAAGTTAAACTATGAAGTTAAAAGTATCTAAATAGCTAGAAGTTTGTTTTGAAAAAGTTGTTATCTATTAAAGATGGTTTTTAGAGTGTGTTTAAAACAATTTTTTGTGAGCCAAGGCTATTCTTACTTTTTATATTTATAGTGTTAGTGACTAGTTTAAAAAATGTTAAGCCCAAATCCACAATTACAATTTAAAAAAAAAACTTTGAAACAGCTTATTGAGGTATACATAGTTCGAAAATTTTCTCGCCTCCACCGTTAAACCCACAAAGTTTTAGGTGTAGGGGTTGAGTAAATTATAAAACTCCCTCTCCCTCTGATTTATGGTACAGTTTTTGAATTCATAATTACACATCTCAGCTATAATTGCATTAGAATGTATGTTCTGTTCAAAGCTCTATTGAGAGATATAATTATATCCTGGTTTTTATTGGAAGAACAATTAGAAAATTCAGATTATTTTGTGGTGAATATTTATAAAATTCCCATATTATTAATATTATTTTACAAGTATTGATAGTATCTATTAACGTGATGGTTGTAGATAATATGAATTGACGTATGAATGCATTAAAATTGTTCTAGAATTAACACAAAGAATGTTTGTATGTGGAAACAGTTAAACTTGTAAGGCATCCGGTTTCTCCGGTGTGGAAACAATGGAAGCTTCATAATCATGTCGTCATCATTCTTGGGATACTTCTTTTAGATGCACAGATTTTAAAATATACCTAATGATATTTTCAAACCAACATGGCTGCTATCTCTTAACATGTCCTATAGCTGACCCTTCAGCTTGACTTGTACTACTAGTGCTCAACGTTGATTTTATCTAAGCAATGTTTATACTTTAAAAAAAGTAGTTTTAATCCTTTTCTATGGTAACTTTAGTTGCTAGTGCCGTCAGAACTAGGGAATTATTCACACTGTCTATTTAATTTGTTTTCTGAACCTACCCACCGTATGGAGTGGATCCGTCAGAAGTGGGGATTGTTTTGAGCTGTAATTACGTCTCTTAGCAAATTATTTGAAATTGTTTTGTGTTTTTTCAGCCAGTTATGTGATTGATTTTATACATGTAAGGAAATAAATAAACTTGAGATGGAGTTGTTTTGGTTCAAATTGCATGTATGACAATAAACTAACGGCTTAGGAAAATATAAGCAAAACCAAAACTAGAACCTACACACCCTTCAAATATTTTGTTCTTCACTTTACAGGTATATATGCATGTATCTAAATATATTTATATTATAATTAGTTGAAAAATATTTGATTTTGTGTCATTAAGGCGTTTACTTTCCGCTGTCCACCCTCTTTATTAATCAAGTATATACTTGATTATGCGATGTCATAGGACAATGTACTACACCTTTGATATGGGTATGAATGACCTTCGTAATTCTGTCATTCCCAACAGTTGAAGGTTGTCTTTGTTATAAGCAGTGTTATCATTGATGTAGTTTGTTGTGATACAAAGTTGTTTACATGCGAAATCCGTTTAAGTAATCATTCAGTCTTTTAAAGGTATCTAGAATATATTTTTTTTTTAATTTGGTAAGTACATTATCTAAAGGGCTCACTTAGAAGACTAAACGTTATTTAAGATAGCTTAGTTTACATTTTTTAATTTGAATGATGTAGATTATAACTGTAATAACAGTAATTATAATTTAATTTAAATAATTATAGTCTGTCATAGTGAAGACAAGAGAATAAAACAAATATTTATTTTAAAACTAATAAATTACTAACTTATGTAAGAGTTAAGAATGTAACTTTGCTTGTATTTGAAATCAAAAAGTATTTGAGAATAGTATGCATTGAGTGCAGGATTCTTTAATTTCTTTCTATGTTATTTTATGAGAAACTAAATATATTTGATCAACTATACAAATATATATCCATTGCTAACTAATTAATTGCGTATAACCCGAACGGGTAGTAAGACGTGGTGCTAATTATAATAAACAAAATTAATTCAAAAAGTTCAGCCATATTGCATAACTATTCACAGAAATACTCAATTTTATGTTTGTCCACACAAAACTATGATTGTGTTTGAAACAAACCTAATTATTCTAGTAGTTAAATGAAACTCAAGTCTATTATTATTTTTGTTAAAATCAGTTTGTAACGTAGGTTAAATTTATACTAACGAAACTACCTGATGTATAGCATACTGTCACACATTTCACTCAAAATTGGAGGCTATCTGTTTGGCGTTGGAAATGTTTAGGTGCGTAATAATAGGTAGGTATTTATTTGTACAACATTTAAAATGTTTATAATTAAAACAATCCCAGACTTGCTTAACTTAGCCTTTAATGTGTGAATAAATAAACATTTTGATGAACTAAATTGTTTTTAAAATATCTTTATGAGAAGGAATTGGAAAGGACCAAGAACCTTATAGAATAGGACTCAATAGGACCATGCATCAAACTCTTGTGTCAGTGAATACAATATTTTAGTGAAAGATATTTAAATATCTCTAAATTTCATGAAAAATTGGTTTTGATACCTGAAAATGTAGGTTTTGTACATGTGGGATCATTCATAATAATAAAAATGTTAACTACTGCGGATTAAAATACTTTTGGTGCCATGTTATGTCATTCTTTTCAATATTTACGTTTGATACCATATATTAACATTCTACTGTGAATTAGGTTAGTTGGTGACCTGGCGGTCTAGGGGTAAGGTGTCTGACTTCTGTGCTGGTGGCCGGGGTTCAATCCTCAGTTCCGGCATATATTTATCTGATTACCAAACCCTTCCTTCACCTCTGACAAGACTTCTTGTGAATGTGGGGAATGCCAGGCCTCCACCGTGGATTCGGATCCCACGTTAAACTGTAGGTCCTTCATTTCACCTCACAATCACCCTACCGTTACACATTAGCGTAAGTGCGTGTAACCCGAACGGGTAGTAAGACGTGGTATTAATAATAATGATAGTTTATAATTTTTAATGCATTAAAAAAATGTAGGCTATAATTATGATAGTTGCCAAGCCTTCGACTAAGACGTCCGTATTTCTCTACGGTTCTACTCAAGATTCCTTCATGAATTGATACTGTATATCAATAAGTACTGTAGGAGCCTACTGCAGTAAAATGATCAATACAGATTACTTAATGGGAAGCTTATTTGGAGCTGTGAATCTATATTTGAATACATTTCTCAATCAAAATTACAAATATTGGTCCAAAATAATAAACATTCATACATATATTCCCAATCACGCCGTTCTCCTACAGGGTAGGCAAGAAACTGTGAATATAGCTAACAAAAAACAACTCCGTACTTAATCCATTCTCACTAACTTTCTCCACACTTCCCTATCCTTGCATACTCCCTTTTCTTCAACAACAATACACCGAGTCATACATGATCTTTTATTCTTAAAACTCTTAATGTTTCTCTTTTTCACACATTCGTTTACAACATTTAGGCCACGTATTACATGGCTTACCCCTTCCTTTTGCTCCACACTCTCTACCTTCATATATTTGCATAGTAAAAAAGTATAAAATTAAAATGATATATTAACCATATATTGTTATAAAATTATAAGTTCTTATTTTGAAACTGAAGTCGGAACATTTTTACTGTCTGCGACTATATCCAAAATTGCTTTAGACTCTACAGCACTGATTAGTTACCTGTAAATACTTGGTACAATTAAAATAAGTCCAAATGCATTAATTAAATTAAAAAAGACTGTTTTCATCTCTCTAGATTTAGTAGGCCACTCAAGAGGTCCCCCTCCCTCTCAAATGAATGTTTTCATTCTCCATTTCCTCTGTAGCAAGTCACTATAACAGCCAACACATTGTCGCTATATCTTATTGTATTATCAATAATATAAACCTAAAGCGAAGACCTTGATAGTAAAAGTATCTAGTGTGTGGTAAAATTAGTTTTATTAAGGTGTTGACCCTGTTTGTCCACCTTTCTCTTCCCCAATATAATCAGTACGATCCTTGTTCCAAAATAATTTGACACAATTGTTAAGGTATTTTGAATTAGATACAAGTTTTGGTAAAGAGTCAATTTTTTGAAAGACGACTCCATACACACCCTTGTCTCCCTCCCCACCTCCTTGTGAGCCCCTTAACACCCCCCTCCCCATCTCCCCCTCTAAATAAAAATTACCTTTGTGTTGTGATCTTACTAAATCATCGAGCTATCCACGTTACACTATTGAAGAAACTGTCAGGATGAGGAAGGTAGAATTTAAAGGAAATGCACCCACACTTTTATTAAATGGCTTTTCGAACTATCCATGTGCACGTTCATGAGCACACAAACATCAAATGTGTCAAATGCGCTATTTATGATGAAAAGGAAGTCTGAGGTTCAAATTTTCTCCGGGCATAAAGAAATGTATATTTACTAGTTGGTCCGTCCCCCCCCCCCCCCCCCCCC
>CABFOW010000174.1:12021-46189 GCA_902141385.1 Timema californicum
AAGTCTGAGGGTCAAATTTTCCCCCGGCATAAAAAAAAGTATATTTACTAGTTGGGCCGTCCCCCCCCCCCCCTCCGCACACATACACACACGGATACATTTCTTCTAAGATCCTTCCTTCTTTTTTTCCATACAGCATTAGGTTAAATGTGTAACCTGGAGGGATATGAAGATTCACAGCAGTTAAAAAAATTTCTCTTTGCTTTGGTGATGACACATTGCTTACTACTGCTTTTGTGACCGAACGGTCTAACGCGTTATTCTCGAAATAAATAGATTAGACTGCTGATCACGAGAAGATTGGGGTTCGTCCTGGCCTTTTTAATTTTTTTCTAAATGGTTTAACACACTCGATTCAACTGCAGGTCTATTTCCTTTAAATTCAACCCTACTCATCCACGACCCATTAGCGTAATTAGTACCATATAACCAGAATGGGTAGTAAAACCTGATGATAAATAAAATTGCTAATTTTTTTTCATCCCAACTATCTCGGCAGAGTCTGCCTTCTTGCACTGTAAACCATTAATTACACCTTTTAAATTAAAAAAAAAAATTCCGACCCTGTTGTAATATCGCCATCTTCGTTTTTCGTCATAAAATCAAAAGTTTCCTGTCGTTAAAACATTAGACACACTATATATATATATAACATGTGAATAACTTGTCCTGGATAAATATTTCTATTTATGATTTATTTCTTCATAAGTTCCTGCAGTTTTTTTTCCCCTTTCCAACACTATAAACAGGTTTTATTGCAAAGCTTAGCGATTCTTGTTTTTATTTTAGTTTAAGAACTTGAAGTTGATAAAGGGCATGATCAAAACTTACTAAACAACTTATATTTTTTTCAAACTTGATTAGTCATTCTCATGGTCGAATCTATTATATAACCCATCTCAAACCAGTCTAGCAACTACAGCCAATGTTATCTGTACCATTTGTCGTATAGTAGAGACACTCAAACAAACAACATTTCATAGGTCCAACCGTTCTACTCCTTATCAGTCAGGATTGCAGAGAATGTGAGCTGTCTAAATGTGTTTCTGGGGCACATTATTTGGACGTGCTTCTCTTTTCGTCACCAAACCAGGCTATCCGAATATTTACACCAATAGGGTAGATTGGGAAAGGTTGAATTTAGAGGAAATGTACCCACTTTTGCATGAAGAAAGAGTGAGGAAAAGTTCAGAAAAAAACCTACCTCATTACACCCGACTAGGATTTAAACCCTCACCCCATCATCGGCATACCATAAAAGACGAGGCTTGACACCTTTGTCGGGTTGTCTACAGTAGCCCCATGGCTTCTTTGGTGCTGACTGACAGCTTTGAAAAGTCACCAGACCAAATTATGTATCCTTATGCCAAACCATAGGATTTGCAAAAACATGTGTTTAGCAGCTGTCACTTCTGACAATAACATTTTAGGTATATACGTAAATGTTGACTGTCAGAAGTGACAGCTGTGAGCTGTCAGTCAGCACCAAAGAAGCCATGGGGCTGCTGTACCAGCGCTGTCTGCAGGTGAGAGAAGGGAACCATGTTCACAAATTTATATAACTTGAAGGGGGTGACCTGGTGGTCTACGGGTAAGGTGTCAAACTTCTATGCTGGCGGCCGGGATTCAATCCCCGGTCCCGGCATAAATTTATCTGATTACCAAACCCTTCCTTCACCTCTGACAAGACATCTTGTGAATGTGGGGAATGCCAGGCCTCCACCATGGTTCGGATTCCACGTTAAACTGTAGGTCCTCCATTTCATCTCACAATCACCCTACCATTACACATTAGCGTAAGTGCGTATAACCCGAACGGGTAGTAAGACGCGGTGCTAATAATAATAATAATAATAATAATAATAATAATAATAATAATAATAATAATAATAATAATAATATATAACTTGAAAGGTGTTGAGAAATGTTGTTAGTTTGAGGGTCACCACTATACTCACCTGGAACTTGTGCTCATAGGGGAAAAGGTTGTACTAATAAACACTTCCCTGTGTAAGTAAGAGAGAGAGAGAGAGAGAGAGAGAGGGACCAAATTATTATGAAGTAGTCGGATAGCATTCTCAGGGATGGCTGTTTGTCAAGGCTGTCTTGTGTTCTTTGTGGAGATAATTGGGTTTCAGTTGCCGTGTTGTTCCCAGGAAGTTATGTCGGTTCTGTGTGGTGCAGAGCAGCTGGATTAATGACCTTGGGGCACCTCCAATCATGGTCAGGTCTCACCGCTTGTTTCTTGGGGGATTAAAAAATATTATATTGTGCTTATCAGTTTTGAAAATTTAAATAGATCTAATTTATTTTGATTGTGAATGTTTGGTTTCGTGTCTTATCTTCTGTTTGTGATTCTTGTTTGTGTGTGTGTGTGTGTGTGTGTGTGTATATATATATATATATATATATAGCATTATAGGTCTAATTATTGTTTATAGTTAGTAATGAGAATTTAAGATTGTAAAAAAAGTGACCTTATATGTTTTACGCGCCCGTCTTGCGAACCTAAAATAATACCAAAGTGTGGTTTTAGTCATTCTTCACTTGACAACATCAAATTTGGGATCAAGCTAATGGTGTTTACATTTATAAATAATTATTTGTATATTTGGTTGTTTTTTTTCAGTTTGATAGAATCTTTTTAACTCTTATCAATTCAATTTTTTTTTCTAATAATTACTATAAAAATCATGACACCTTGACACCTTGTTCATACTGTATTACCTACCTAACCTAGGTGTTATCTGTGGGACGGGCTCTTAAGACGTCTGGTTCAAATTCTATCACCTATCTAAATATGATCTACAGAAAATTAAAACCACGAATTAAAAAAAAGAGTAAATTAAATTGTTCCATTGCTGTTATCTTAGTTACTATACGATGGTCCTACTTAGCAGCATTACCATATCAAAGAGCACTTAAGTTTTCCTTAAAGGGTTCATGTGGCTTAGGTTGATTTACGTTGTGGTCAGATTACACTTTAGTCGGTAGGTCGGTCGGCCATATGTACCAGTGCCTTCACTTTGTTTGGTTAAATAGGTTAGGACAAGCTCACTTTTTAATGTCTTTTGCAGACATGATCACCATCTTGATCTATTATGTTGGCCTGTATCTATATTATAACAGGTGACCTGGCGGTCTAGGGGGTAAGGTGTCAGACTTATGTGCTGGTGGTCCGAGGCTCAATCCTCGGTCCCCGCACAGATTTATCTGATTACCAAACCCTTCCTTCACCTCTGACAAGACATCTTGTGAATGTGGAGGAATGCCAGGCCTTCAACGTGGTTCGGATTCCACGTTACACTGTAGGTCCTCCATTTCATCTCACAATCACCCTACCATCACACATTAGCATAAGTGTGTATAACTCAAACAGGTAGTAAGACACGATGCTAATAAGAAGAAACCAAAAAAATTGCAAACATTGGTAAAAATGCTAAAATATTTGTTAATTTTGCACATTTAACTGGAAGTTTAAGGGAGTATATCTTTGGATAGTCAAGAAAGTGACCTGAAGAATTAAGCACGGTGTTTTATTACCCCTTAAACAAGGTTTGTGAAGCCACAAAAGATGTAGTTCGCCATCAATATTAAATAATCTTTTTTTTTAAAACATAAGTTACACAATTTCTCCGTTGGCCAATTTGATGAAAGATGGGAAGTCCTATTACCGGTACTCTTTTGTTGACTATAAGCTGCTGGGAAAAATGGGAGTTATTTCTGAAAAAAACCATGAAATTAGTAGTAAGAAAATATTGAAACCCTCGTTGAATGTCGGTGCGCGAGATAAATATTCTTGTACCTAATAACCTGGCGTTAAGTAGACTTATCTTTATACGATCGGTGGTCATTGGGTAAAGGGCTTGTCACATGACCTAATGTTCGTGGGCTCAAACCCAACCCAGGTCAACAGATTTCTCTTGAGCGATAACATTTTGGAGCACAACTTCGTTCGGAGGGGGGCCGGGGGAAGTAAAGCCGCCAGTCTCATGTCGATTGTGGACATGTAAAATAACTTTGGAAGGTATGTGAACCTATCTTTCCCAGCTAAATTGGTAGGCCCTTTCTCTCTTGCTCATAGAAATTCTCGTGTGCCTGATATACTCGGTTGGTTCCGAAATTGCACGTTAAATACTTCAAATAAATAAAAATAAAATAAATGTATACAAAAATAAGAAATCTCGTTAGTAAATAAGTGAGCTTTGGTGCTTATTGAATGAGTGCTTGACCACGAGATTATTGAAAAGTGGTCCAAACATTTGTGAGTATAAAAGAATGTTGGCCTACTTAAAAATCTGACCAACCCAAGTTTTGACAACATGTCGATCATGTCGATTAGTCGATTGTAAGAAATCTAGATCGGCATTAAAGGTTGACTTTTGAGTCTCAATTTCATAAATATATCAAGTACTTATAATATTTGGTCAACCAAAATAAGCTTGATCAATCATCAATAATAATCTAAGAAAACCAGATATTTTAATATAATAATGTAGATTTTATTTATTATATATTTTTTTTCTAATAAGGAGGGGGACATAAGTATTTGAAGAAAGATTTATTTTAAGGAATAAGTATAGGATGTGTAGACCAAAAAGAAAAAAAAAAGTTGGGCAAAGAAATTATGGGTAATTGTGATATCTTTGATAAGTTGAAAAGTCGATTTGGCACCAATAATACACCCCGGTCCCTAACAATTTTTTTTATTGGCTAATTATCTACATCAGAGGTCCCCAAACATTCTGTACCTTAGAGCACATTAAAAACTAACAGTAGTGCGGCAGGCACCAATCACTCTTGTACCTTTATTTACCGAGTGCGACGTTACAGATGTGGTTTGCTGGCATGGACGATCCCCGGGATGGATAGTCTCCAGGTGGCTCAGTCGGAGAGTAGCAAGTCTTCGAGTCGCAGCACGTCCCCCTGCCGCCCGTTTGCGGGCTCTCACAGTAGCCACCACCTAACCACCAACACCACCACCGCTGTCGTAACGTCTGCACCACACACTCCCCACATCACTGCACCGCAGAATGTTTCCATCGCACAGTAAGTGGGACACGCATGTGCGGGGCTGGCTTCGAGAGAATGTTGTCAAGGGACTCACCACGGCCGTCATCGAAAGGAGACACTTTTACGTCTTTTGGAAATTTCATTATTAAATTTGTTAATTTTATGTTTATAGCCTCATCTAAATATCATATTATTTAAATTGGAAAATAACACCAATATACAGGAATCGAACTCGAGACTTTGGCTTAATACGCCATTGCTCTTACCACTGAGCTATCCAGGAGTCGTCTCATGCCCAGGGTAGAGTTTCACCCATATTTTAAGGCAGAGTCTGTGATGGACATGTGGGAATAAATATAAAATATGGCGAAGAATGACTTTGGCCACGGGAAGACTCCTGAATAGCTCACTGGTTAGAGCATTGGAATACTAAGCCAAAGGTCCAGGGTTCGATTCCCGTGTCCAAGTGCCATTTTTCAATTTAAAAGATATTTTATGAATTCCTCGTTGGACCCTTTGTTTACCCTGAAGGGTAGCAGGAGTATCTCAAAATATTCCGCCATGGCGTAGTTTAATATATTAGTTCGTCAAAGTAAACGGAGTGTACGACACACTTCTTCTGGCCCATTTGACAGTAAAATGTCACCTTAAACCTGTTACTGCTTTGGATGCGATTTTTATTCAATCAAAAATTAAATTAAAATAGTAAATGGCTCTAAAATTATTTTAAGACCGGCATCAGTGGTTGATTGGTCTAAATCCTAATGCTTCATTCTCGCAATAGACCGGACTGCCGATGACTGGGATATTGGGGTTTGTGTCCCGCTCGGGTGTACTGAACATGTTTTTCTACTCTTCCTCCGCGCAAACACAGGTACATTGCTTCAAAATCTACCTTCCTCAACCCTACTCAATTGGCGTAATTAATATATCTGTATTACCAAAATGGTTACTAAAACTGTGTGAAATAAATGTCCAGCGTTAAACAAACCATTCCACAGAGAAATTATAGGAAGGCGTTAATATATCCACACGGATGTACATAGATATTGTATTTACGTGCACACATAATTACGTTAGTTATTCCTTATTGGAACCTGTTGTTTTTTCATTATAATGATACTTTTCAATGACACGACAGTTTCTAGCATAACCAGTCGAGTTGAGTCTTGTATTGCCCTTGTTTTTGTGTACACGCATGTCTTCGGTGGCTTAGGCAGCTGATGCTCGGCTCTCGAGTGGAGGGTTCGCATTTTGTAACGTAGTTTATAGAGCTATAGGCGTTAATTTGTAAGTATTGCCAACCTAAGCTTTTTTATTTATGCCTCACAAAGTTGTGTTGGAATAATGTCAAGAGACAAACATTTTCCTTTTATTATTGTAACTTTGTTTTTTTTAATGTAGGCCTTCCTGCAACTACTGTGATCCCCCCCCCCCTCCTTTGGTTGTTCAATCGACCATTATTTGTGTGTGTAGTAGTTAAAGTGTTGGATTGTATCCGAGGCGGAGTCGTACCAAGAACAGTAACGCTCAACACGTTAATTATCCAAGATTAGCATTAACAGGGTGTCTACCATCCGGGGAAAACGAGAATTAGCCGGGAATTTGAATTGATCGGGGAAAAACGGGAATAAGTCAGGAATTTGGTAAATTACAATAAAAATCTGAGAAAACGTGGTTTTTACTCAAAATATGAAATATAGTAATCATTAAAACAGTAAATAATAATATTATTGAAACTGTAGTTTTTTTTTGTTTGTGTCTGTGTAATATATTTTTAAATTCCTAGTAAACAATGTTAATACAAATTTAAAAAATAGTTTATTTAAATTTTAAAAAATTATTACTGTTCATAAAAAAATATTAATAGAAAAATGAGGGGGAATGTGGGGGAATTAGAAGGATGTGACATACTTTTTAGTCGGGGAATTTTAGGAAATGATCAGGGGTAAAGTCGGGAATTTCATTGGTCAAGTTTAGTAGACACCATGATTAAGAATCATTCTCGATACTTTAAACAAAACAAAGGTTATGAAAATAAAATTACTTTTGGCACCGCCTAGATCTGAACAGGGTCTTCTAGATCTGAAGCCTGATTTCTTAACCACTCGTCTAGTGTGACAGGTAACTCTGGAACGGTAACTCCTTTTTAGTTGTGTCAGTTCAAAAAGAGATAAAATTATATGACTTATTATTAAAACAGTTCCTAAACATGTTGGTTTTTTATCTCGTATCAGTGGCATATGGGATTGTACACATGCTTGACTCTACTCGTATGTTATGTTGGGCGGTTGTTATCACACGTTTCAATTTGTGTTGTCATTAGCTCTATATCAGGGCTTATCAGATACCCCTGGACAACAATACTCTTGTTTGAGCAGATTAACATTATTACTATATTCTTGGTTCTAAACTTTCCATTACTTTACTTTCCTGGAAAGTATGGCTTGTTAAACTGCCCTTACCGAAAGCTGCACACTGATTGGCTCATTCTCTAGTGGCATTTGAGTGTGAAAGACAAAGACAACCAGATAGTGTTTCGGAAGTTGACCTCAAGGTGTTCGCAAGTCCGGAGGGGGGGGGCTAGAAAATTCAGAGAATTTAAAACTTCCAAGAAAATAGGATAAAAATTGATTATTTGATCATTTATGGCAGAGATAAATGTCTTGATTGCATCTCAGTCAAACACTGTTTTTATCAAAATTGATGAATACTTATTTTTGAGCCATTAAAAATAACTCAATAAAACTATGTAAAATGAAGTATTTTTATTTATTTTTAATGTCCTTATAAATTCTAATATGGGTTTTATTCAGGGAAATTTGGATCCGGGAAGAGTCGGGGAGTTTTTTTTTAAAATCTTTCGGGCAACCTGTTAACATTAATTAATACTAGAAACTGCACAAGCATCAGCCTGGAAGGAGTTATAAAATAATGCTCGCTGCCACTATTTGGTATTGACCAGAGCGCTGCAGGTTCGTGGTCAGGTACGCTATCCATGCAGCCAGTTCTTGCTCTCTATGGGTCAAACGCTCCTGGAATAGCTCTGCGTGTAGTTTGTGAGTACAGTCGCCATGAATAAGAAATAACGTACACAGACGAATGAATGCTTTAGTGTGTATCGAGCTTTGGGCTTGGAATTATGCAACGGCTCATTTTGTGTCTGTGCATGCATTTTACTTTGGCGCCATTGTTAGTTTCACCACGTTAAATAGTAAAGGAGGTTTTTCCTATTTATCGGATCAATACGTTTTGAAGGACACTTAGAATGCTTGATGAGTTTAAAATATTGACACAGCCATTAAGAATGTATTTGTGCTACGGTGACATTGGGGTAGGAAGAACACTTAAGAAAATACTAGCTCTTTTTTTTTCCAGAAAATATACATAGTATTTTCCTACTACTTCATAGATATTGATATTGTATATAGAAAGTGACAGCTGATGGATGGTCAAATGACTTGGTGTGTTATCTTCTAAAAGTTGCTTTAATATCTTTTCCTACTGTCGAATATTGTTCTTCATACACATTTCCATTATAATTTTGTAGGTATGAACCTGTTTGGATTCAACCTTTTTTTTTTTTTAGCACCACATAGTACCCTTTCAGGTTATAAGCCTATGTACTAATTACACTAATGTGTTAGGGATTAGGAATGTAGAATTCAGAGGAAGTGTACTCACATTAGTGTGGAGGAAGTGTGGAAAACCATTTGGGGGGAAAAACCTCCTCAGTAGACTTGAAAGAATATAGATTCACGATCTGCCTTTATTTGGCAGTCTAGTCCATTACCACAGAGTAGTACCTTAGACCATGTGGCCACATGTCACCTGAAAATATATATTATATTGGCCATCCGAGTGTCTTTTATTAATCATAAATATTCTCTGATTCTTTGTCAGATAAGGTTCTTCTATGAAAGTAGATCTAGTAACTGTTCTAGCTGTCACATATGCCAGTTTGTAGGAAAATTGGGGTATAGTTGTTACTAACTGATTTATTTTTAGTCAGTACACTTTTGTGTTCTGAGTAATAGTTCATTAAAAGGAGCTGTTAACAAGTGCCCTTCACAACGCTATCCTGACCGATGCCTCATTAGACGAAGTGGGAGGCAGAGGAGAGGGGGGAGGGGGGGAGAGACAGTTTCATTTGATAAGCTTGTTCAAATGTATACATATGGAATTTTAAACTATCAGTCCCAACCAATAATATATGTTTTTTTTATAGCATCACTTTTTGACTGTAGATGTGACTAGTAATATATTTTTATCTAACGGCTTATTTATCTTTTTTTTTTTCTACAACTGGAACCCTTGTCATTCAGATGTATTTGATTAAAAAGGTAGCCGATAGTCATTTTATTAAACTGAAAACCTTGTTTGGAAATAATATCGAAACCCCCTTTCTCCCTCCCTCTTTCTGCGCTTTCACACATTCACGGGTTTTGTTAGCAAGGAGGTGATCTGGTGGTCTAGGGGTAGGGTGTCAGACTTCTGTGCTGGCGGCCGGGGTTCAATCCTCGGTCCCGGCACAGATTTATCTGATTACCAAACCCTTCCTTCACCTCTGACAAGACATCTTGTGAATGTGGGGAATGCCAGGCCTCCACCGTGGTTCGGATCCCACGTTAAACTGTAGGTCCTTCATTTCATCTCACAATCACCCTACCATTACACATTAGCGTAAGTACGTATAACCCGGACGGGTAGTAAGACACGGTGCTAATAATAATAGTGATAGCGAGGAGAAATGACGCAAGGTAACTGTGCAGTATACTTGTCAATTGACGGATGGCAACACGTTCGAACTCGCGTTTTTTAGGGAAAGATGGCCGCCCACACCTTCGCCAGAATCATCCAACCTTGAGTAGCACTATGCTTACTATGAACAAGTATGGACAATACAAACATTACAGCTTTTGATTTCTTACCTATTAAACAAGGCAAACATTATTACTATCGTTGTAATAATTAAGGGTTATCTAAAACTTACTGAGTATATTGGAACATAACCCTTATTTGTACATGTTAAGAGACTCTTGTTTCACACGGGCCGGGGGTGATCACTTGGGAACACGTGTGCTGTGTATATCAGAGACTGCTTGTATAATATAATAGTTTAATATAAAAATAATCATCTGTTTGGTGGCGCTGGAACCTTAAATAGTTAATATCCGAACTAACTTATCAGCCAGAGTGCTGTAACTGTTCTTATCACACGAGTAAAGCAAAGTCTACCGCTCTAGGATCACGTAAATGACCAACATTTGAACTTGTCTCCTTCTCACGCATATCCCGCTTGGGGTCCGCGCGTGACTACGGACCTCGGTGAGATTGGCACTTTCGTTACGAGCGTTTGTGACACTTGTACTCTGAGTTTCCTCTTGGCGGTACCTTGATACACGAGTTTATAGTTTAGCTGCACATGTATTGGTTTAGTTAACTACCCATACACACATACGTAAGCTACTACCCCTCCTTCACAGCCCCCTATACACTCGACACCCTTATAATCTCGACCATAATTAGAAAATTGTTGTAATTCGTGAATTTGTTGTCATTTGTTCTAATTCCTGAGCTGGTCTAGTCATCTTGTCGTCACCCTAGCTTATTTTCAACTGCCATCAGTCTTGGCTACTACTGTAGGCGCATAAACGTGGAAACCTTTCCTTTAAATCCTCTTTTCCACATATTTATGTAATTAATAAAGATACAGTCGGTGACCTGGCGGTCTAGGGGGTAAGGTGTCAGACTTCTATGCTGGCGGCCGGGGTTCAATCCTCGGTCCCGGCACAGGTTTATCTGATTACCAAACCCTTCCTTCACCCCTGACAAGACATCTTGTGAATGTGGGGAATGCCAGGCCTCCACCGTGGTTCGGATTCCACGTTAAACTGTAGGTCCTCCATTTCATCTCACAATCACTCTACCATTACACATTAGCGTAAGTGCGTACAACCCAAACGGGTAGTAAGACGCTGTGCTAATAATAATAATAATAATAATAATAATAATAATAATAATAATAATAATAAAGATACAAATATACCAGGAGGGTAGTTCGACATGATGATGATAAAACTATGGATTATATGAATCTACTATAGCAACTATCCTGCCCTCCCCCATTTTACCCCAACTTCGGCCAAGACGGCGACAAGCGCGCACATCTGTTTGACAAGGGTTCAGTTCCAACGCAGTGAGGTAAAGTTGCTGTAACGCACTGGATGTTCTTGCAGTAGTCCCCTGTTGAATGCTCCTCGGTCTCGCTAGATGTCGCTAGTGTCGCCTTACAATGATTCATCGCGGACCAGTACCGGCATGGTCTCTGGGAAGGCCAATAGGTAACTGTACTCGCTCGCTTACTTAGTCTTAGTGCCGAGGGTTCCTCAACCTTCACTTGTTTATCGACGCTACTAGGAGGATATAAATATGTCTTGCCTTCCCAATTATTTGTTTTTATATCCTCAGACCATATATCGGTGGTCTTAACGCGTTACTCTCTTTTAGACTGAATCGTCGTCGATGACCGGTAGATCGAGGTTTGAATCTCGGTCAGGTTTATTAAAGGTGGAGTTAGGCAAACACTTGTACAATTAATTTACATGGATAGCAAAGCTCAGAAGATGGAAATGATGTTTCATTTACGGTTTTAGCCGTAACGAGTATCGTATTCGTAACCCGCCTCGGTGGCCACATGGTCTAAGGTGCTACTCTCGCAAAGACTAGACTGCTGGGGTTCGATCCCTGTCGGGTGTACTGAACGTGGATTTTCCTACGTGATTTTTCACTCGCTCCATTCGAATGCTTGTACACTTACTCTTAATTCAACCTTCTTCCTCCCAAGCCCTATAGTGTAATTAGTACTTAAGTGTATAACCCGAATGGGTATTAAGACCCAGTGCTAATAAAAAAATAATTAATATTCATAAATTGGAGGAATGACACCTGGAGACGGGAATCGATCCTGGAATTCTTGGCTCAGCGTGGTATTGCTCTACCACCGAGATGTTCAGGAATCGCCTCTTTATTAGGGTCATTCTTCAATCATATTTTTAAGGCACAGTCTGTGATGGACGTGTGGAAATAGTCTATTACTATGGCCTATTATTGACACCACTGTCGGCTTCATGCTGCTGTTAGTACAATTAAATTAGTACAAATGTTTCCCTACTTTCTCCCTCTCGTAAATGCGGATATATATTTTTTTCATAAAGAACACGGTAGTATAGGTAAAAAAGTGTCGGTGTGACGGCAGGTTGAGGAACCACGCATGTGTGATCTTGCCGTTTGTGAGGTTTTCAATGTACGTTCCATTTACCCTGGATGGTAGCAGTCTTACCTTGACAGATTACACCATGGCTATTAAAAGCTGTACTGTAGATAAGCCTGCTACCTTGCGCGGTAAATGAAGTGTACCTTGTGTCGAGTGTAACTGTGCTAAATAATTGTTATGTTTTTTATTGAATTACTGGCTGGAAACTTTGTTGTGCTCTGTATAGACTGAAAGTTGCCACTTGTAGACAATTATTGTTTTATCCAAGTCCCTAACTAAGCTGTTTTTTTACCTTAAAAATAATTTAGTAATTTATTGATTAATTTTTCAGTTCTCAGTCAAAAACAGGTAATTTATCTTTGTTAGAGTCAATGAACCCTTTCACTTGTTCACTCTACCACCAATATCATAATGTGTTGATTGGCTTGTTTTGGGGACATATCCATACAGAACCATTTTCATCAAATTGGGATTTTAAAATTTTATATTTATTTTCCTTACATTTGTTTGAACAAAAGCTAATTTTATCATAAATATGACCTTTTTTTCCCCCCAAATAAACATCATGTAGGCCTAAATATTTCAAGCAAAACTACTGTTAGATACATACTTTTCAAAAACATACATTTGATGAATTTGTATTGTCTCAAAATTTGTTATTAAATGGTCATATTAAACAATTTGGTCCATAAAGCTATAAATAAACACATAACAAGCTCCATAAGTCAATAACGGTATTCATATAAATCATTGAAACCAGGGATTGAACTCAATCCTCCCAGATCAAAATCAAGAGCTTGAACTGTTTTGTCAACCCTATTAGTTATAGGCTGTCCAGCGTAGGAGTCATCGTAACTGACAAACTGACAGCTAGAAATATCCAGCGTAGGAGTGGTCATAACTGACAAACTGACAGCTAGCAATATCCAGCGTAGGAGTGGTCGTAACTGACAAACTGACAGCTAGCAATATCCAGCGTAAGAAGTGGTTGTAACTGACAAACTGACAGCTAGCAATATCTAGCATAGGCGTGGTGATATCCAACAGCAAAAGTTCCCAGATCTATTTCCATATATTCATTTGCCAATCCATATATATGTTTATCTGCCATCACTTTTGACAGTAAAAACATTCAAAACAAACAATTTGTTTTATTTTTTATTTTAACTGTACTATTAAAAAACATGAACTTAAGAAAATAACCATTTGGAAGTTTCTTTTTTTTGTGGAAGCAGCGTCTTTAGGTTACTTAAAAATCGTTTTGCAAACGGGCGCTCCTTAAAGGCTGCCTTTGCCTTCTCTTCAAAAATTAAGATGGTGAACCGGCTGAAATTAAGCTAATTACGTCATACAGACTGTATTTGATTGTGCTCATGTGAATGTGCTTACAAAATAAAAATGTTTTATATTTGAAACTATTATTCCTTATGACTTTTTCTCTAAGTTATAAAAAAATTTTGGATGATAAATATATATATTTTATCATTTATGTTGGCCAGCTGTAAGAAGAAATTGTGGATTTAATGCTTTTTAATTTATTATTTCATCCACATACCAAAACAGAGAAACAAACTACAAGGTTTTATTAATATTTTTTTTACCCGCCTCGGTGGCGTAGTTGGCTAACGCGCTTGTCCTGTCGAGCCCGACCGCCGAGGACGGGGAGATCGAGGTTCGAATCTCGGTCGGGTGAACTGTTTTTTTTTTCCCTAAATGGTTTTCCACTCTCCCTCCACGCAAATGCGGGTTCATTTCCTATAATTCAACCTTCCCAATTCCTAATCCATTAGCGTAATTAGTACTTAAAGCGTATAACCCGAACGGGTAGTAAGACGCGGTGCTACATATTGTATTGTATTAATACTTTTTGTTATTTAAATTAGTTATAAAAAAAGACGATTATAAAGTAATCTTCATGGAAGTATTATTATAATTGTTTGATAACACTTTTTTTCACAAATTTCGACACTAGGAACTTCAAACCAATATTTGCAATAAAAAAATCTTCTGCGAGCTGTCAGCTTTAACTGAACAGTTTATCTGTATTGTTTACTATCAGAGCAACTGATGATATAAATGTCTATCTGGTTATCTGCTTACTATCTCTTACAGATGTATTTCTCAGTAGGTTAGACCTACAATAAAAGTAAATGTGTTGTTATTATTGGTAATCAGACCTAGTGTTGTGTTATGTATTCTTGAGAGCCCATCCGGGCCAGACGCTGATAAGCCATGGCATTGAAGGAATCACAATCACGCGGTTATAATAATATATTACGTATGTGTGAGTGTCGATCAGACTCTGCTGCAAAGTGGTCGATCAGGAAGTTGTGGTCGTTTAATGACGGCCTATAGTGATCACGTCATGGCGCGGTCAAATAGGACTTTGTTTAGGTAGGTCATAGCTTTCTAGTGAACATATATTTTGGGGCTTCAACCATAGCCACGATTGTTTTCAAGGGGGGGTTGTCATCCCCCCAACCTGCTCCGTTTATTTGAGGTATTTAACTCTGACTTTCTGAACCGACTGATTATATCAATTACATGACTTATAAATAACTTAAGATCTAGAACAGACACAACAACCAGCCCCCAGATGTTAATTCATCACTGTGAAAGGGGAAACCTACATTTCACTAATGATCAATTTTCCGGCCATGCCGATAATTGAACCAAGGACAGTCACGCTACCAACTTAGCTAAGTTGTCAGGCTTTTAACTAATTAGACTATTTGTTTAGGGACCTTTATTTTTACTATTTTTCATCAGTTTGAAATCTATAATTCCACCTTTTTGGTCACTTTGTCGATAAAACAATAATTTAGCTTGGCTTTTAAATCTAAAGGTTTTTATTCGGGGATAGTATTTTAACTTTGTAAAAATTATTTTTAAACGGATTGAAATAATTTTTTTTTTCATTTATAGAATCATTCATCGGGTCCAATAACTGTTTCAAAATATATTTAAAAAGACTAAAGTTAAATTTACTACCAGTTAAATTATTCATCAATTCCATTGATCTAATGATACCAATGAATGACGTATTGTCGAGACTTTCTAACATCCAAAGTTCCTCCGTTTCCTCAGCGAGACATTATAGATCGGTTTGTTTCCTGCGGAGCACACTTAAAATGTCGTTGTATAACTACTTTATCTGAGTAACACCTGCAGCGAATGTTTCCCTAATTTGTAATTAATATGCACGATATAATACAAAAAAACATTCATAGGAAGGGTCTTATCTAACAGCTAGAAAAACTACTAGATCTACTTTCGCATATTTATTAATCAAGTCTTGTTATTTGTTGCTTTCATTTTTTGATAGATAATATCATTGCCTATAAAATAACAATTAATAATATATTCAAATTAAATCAATGTTGAGAGAAGAAAATATGTTTGTATTTTACTACAAAAGGCCCTTCCTATAAAAATTGGTCTGTACATATACCACTCCATGCTTAAGTTAGCATTAGAACTAATCTCAGAAAATTAGTGCATGTCGTACTAGTACCACAATATTTGGGTTTTTTTATTCAAAGTACTTAATGTTGACTTTCTGGACCGACTGATTATATCAACACACGTCTTACAAGCTAACTTATATCTAGGACAGATACAACACCCAGACCCCCAAGGTAAACCCACATTTCACGGATACATTTTAAGTCGAGCCGGAAATAAAACCATCGAGTAAGACACGTTATACCAACAACAAATTTCAGTGGGGTTTGAGTAAATTTTTATTTTTAGTGTTTGGCTTTAAATAAAATCCATAAATTAATTTTTTTAAACATTTTCAAAACAATTAGTAATGTGTAAAGCTTTAAAAAAATTCAGCTTTGCTTTGAATATTTGCTTGCTTTGACTTAAATTTGAAAGTAAAATTTAAGATTAAGCTTAGCAAAACAAAAGAAAATTATTATACACTGCTAAAGTGTTGCTCAGTCCCTCAATAGTTTTTAGATGTCGGGAATTGTTTCTATAGTCCTAGGACGTGTTTAAAAGGGGGCACCCATGTGTCACGGTACTCCTAAGAGATGGTCTATAAAGTTACTTGTCGTGCAGACGATCGTCGGGCGATGGTGGCAGCAGTGGTAGCGGGAGCAGCCTCGCAATGAGCGGGCCTTCCAAACACCGCCACAAGTCGCCCGGGGCGGCGCGCGGGGACCGGGAGAAGGGGACCTCGGATGGGGGGACCCCGCACCTGCCCCGGATGGAGCCCATTTACAACCAGGGCTCCCAGGAGGAGGGAGTCACCACCCACAGCGGAACCGACGAGGATGTGGTCAGTCTGCTTGAGTTTTAACTGCTTTTTGGGGGGGAGGGGGTAGTAACGGCGGTCGAGAGTCCATACCCCCTCAAGGGTCTTGACTGAATTTTGGCTGAACATGTGAATTGTCTTGCACTTGAGGCATACTCGGGCTGAGGCTCACTACACCAACATCGGGTGAGAGTTGGCCCTGGATACGAGATGGCACAAAGCCAGAGTCTCCTGGTTCGATTCTTGTGTCCGGGTTGTAATTTCTCACTTATTTGAATACCGCCCAGATGTTTGCTCTATCGGTGTTGTCTGGTCCCAGGACATATTCCTGCCGTCGTCATCCTTTCTGTCCAACGGTTCGTCGGAGCACGTGATGGGCGGCGACGACGTGGACGGTCACCTGAACAGTTCCTCCGACCTCCACCGGACCCGAGCCGCCATCGAGCACATGCAGAACAAGATAGGTCGGACCAAGGAACAGATCCGGGACGAGCAAACCACCCGCGACGGTGAGTGTTTCCGATCACTCCCAATTTGGGGATCAAGGGCGCTCTATTTTGTTTTGTCATCAGCCGTTAAAACGCTAGGAGTACCGAGTTCATTCCGTAACACCGAGAGCGTGGCCATTTCCTGTTGATCAACTGGTATGAAACACATCGAGTATCAAAGGGGTCCGGGCACAGATTTATCTGATTACCAAACCCTTCCTTCACCTCTGACAAGACAACTTGTGAATGTGGGGAATGCCAGGCCTCCACCGTGGTTCGGATTCCACGTTAAACTGTAGGTCCTCCATTTCATCTCACAATCACCCTACCATTACACATTAGCGTAAGTGCGTACAACCTTAACGGGTAGTAAGACGCGGTGCTAATAATAATAATAATAATACTAACTAAATTTACATAATAATTTAAAATATAATATTTTGCACAGTATTAAATTATTATTATTATTATAATTAAAATATTCCAACCTTGATTCGGCTTCGGGAATATCTCATATTATTCTATTTGAATTTAAAAAGTTGACTCAATACATCGCAAAAATCAGCTATAACAGGCCCAACATTGCACATTGACTTTATTTTTTATTTTTGTGTCGTTGGCTATGAACTCCTTTCAATTTGTTAAATATTCATGTCGAGTACTAAAATTGAAATCATTTTGCTTACCCGCGTCAGTGGTCTCATGTTCTTAGAGAGTTACTCTCGTGTAGGGGTGAATTATTGATGACAGGTAGATCGGGGCTCGAATCGCAGTCCTGTAATTTTTCCTAAAAATTTTTTTTTACACACTCTAGATGCAAATTCTTCTAAATTTCTTTTAAAACTACAGTTCTCATCCCTATTCCATTAGTATTATTATTATTATTATTATTATTATTATTATTATTATTATTAGCACCGCGTCTTACTACCCGTTCGGGCTATACACACTTATGCTAATGTGTAATGGTAGGGTGATTGTGAGATGAAATGGAGGACCTACAGTTTAACGTGGGATCCGAACCACGGTGGAGGCCTGGCATTCCACACATTCACAAGATGTCTTGTCAGAGGTGAAGGAAGGGTTTGGTAATCAGATAAATCTTTGCCGGGACCGAGGATTGAACCCCGGCCGCCAGCACAGAAGTCTGACACCTTAGCCCTAGACCGCCAGGTCACCCCATTAGGGTTATTAATGTGTACATACAACCCAAAGGGGTACAAAGACTTTTTGGAAAAAACAAAACCATATTACATTTTATCGTTGGATTCGGTGGTCTTGGTGTAAAGTGCTCACCTTAGAATCCGCTGTCATTGGGTTCAAACCCAGTCGAAGTCAATGGATTCTTCTTGAGTGATAAAAACCTGTAAAGCCGCCAGTCCTATGTTGATTGGGGCATTTAAAAGAACCCTGGAAGGTATGTGAAAATACCTTTCCTGGCAAAATTGCTAGGTCCTTTTGCTCTCGCTCATAGAAATTCTTGGGTGATGAGATAATCAGTCGATTCAGAAATTCCACGTTAAATATCTTAAATACATTTCATCTGTCGGTTCACTGGCCGCCGGTCGAACATCAATCCCTCGTGCCGTGTTCTCAGACAACGTGAACGAGTATCTAAAGCTGGCGGCTAACGCGGACAAACAGCAGCTGCAGAGGATCAAGGCCGTGTTCGAGAAGAAGAACCAGAAGTCGGCCCAGACCATCTCCCAGCTCCAGAAGAAGTTGGAGAGTTACAACAAGAGGTTGCGAGAGCTGGTCACCCACGGTCTTACTGTCAGTCACCACCGCCAGCCCCGCGAGGTGCTCCGAGACATGGGGCAAGGGCTCAAGTAGGTCAACTTTCTTTTATCCGCCATCACTTTTCGTTTTAAGACGTACATACTTTTTTTGGGGGGCAAAATTATTGTGGTTTTTAGAATATCTTGTGACTTGCTTCAGTGGTAAAATGGTCTAAGGCGTCACTCTCAAAATAGGCTGGACTGCCGATAATGGGGAGATTGAGGTTCGAATCTCAGTCGGGTGTACTGAGGGTGTTTTATCCTTGATGGCTTTTATTCTTCTTCCATGCAAATGCAGATGCACTCCTTATAAATTCAAGCCTACACATCCTTAACACATTAGCATAATTAATACATATGTATACAACCCAAATGGATAGTAAGACGTGGTGACAAAAGTTAATTTTTTTTTTAACTAAGGAATGTTTGTAATTTTAAATAAGACTAATATATTTAAAAAACCAATAAAACAGTTTTGAAATTACAATAGCATTAATAGTTTCACAATAAGGGAAAAAACATCAAATATACATTTTACAACCAACATCCAGACAAGAAGAGAGAAGAGTAAACAGTGGATAACCCAACAGAACACGCCATACTTAATATAGTGATCCAATTTGTTACGCGCTACAGCGCGAAAGAGATAATGGCTGCCCCTTGAAGAAAATTGATTGCTACCACCCATTCTCTGACCTAGGTTCATCAGGTGGGGGTGTGAAATGCACAACACAACTTCCTAAAAGAGGAAACCAAAAAACACAAAAGAGAGAAAAATATATATATTTAGCATCGTGTCTTACTACCTGTTCGGATTATACGCTTTAAGTACTAATTACTCTAATGGATTAGGAATTGAGAAAGTTAAATTAGAGGAAGTGAACCCGCATTTGCGTGGAGGGAGAGTGGAAAACCGTTTAGAATAAAAAACCATCCCCAGTTCACCCGACCGAGATTCGAACCTCGATCTCCCCGTCCTCAGCAGTCGAGCTCAACACGACAAGCGACGTTAGCCAACTACGCCACCGAGGCGGGTCAGAAAAACATAAAAATGTATTTTACATGTTCCTATCTAAAATGTCCTATCATTTTGTACAAGGGCAGAAAACTGTGGAGGAAGATTTTTTTTCTCTCTTTCTTTCTTTCTTTTTATAAAAGATAATAATTGTCTTGTTATCTATATTTCGCTTTTATTTGTAAACTAACTGACCTAGGTTGTGGGTTTTTGTGCTTCTTACTAAAACTAAAGTTAACTGTGTATTATTACATTGCTGGGGTTTTTTAAATCATTCTGTGGTGCAGGGAAATTAAGTAAAAATTGAATTAGTCATATATAATTGAGACAAGCTAATAACAATTATTGACTTATATAATATATTTTTAAATTCGTTTTGATTTGTGAACTTGAGCCTATATTATCCTACAGATCGCAAATAATGTTAAACCAGGTCAGTCATGTTTCTCAACGCCAAGACCTAGGTTCGTTAGCTACCGTACGGAATGGCATTTAATATCCAAAGCGACCTTGAGAATATTAATGATCGAGCTCCCACCTTTGTAAAGAATACCTCCCTCCACGCAGGAATGCAAGCAACCAAGCAAGGTAGTAGTCTTACCTTGACTGATTACACTATGACCCTATCTTATAACCCACACCATAATGGAACCAAGAAAGGTAGCAGTCTTACCTTAACTGATTACACTATGACCCTATCTTTTAAGCTACACCATAGTGGAACCAAGCAAGGCAGCAGTCTTACCTTAACTGATTACATTATGACCCTATCTTTTAAGCTACACCATAGTGGAATCAAGCAAGGTAAGACTGCAACCTTTCAGTGTAGACGAAGTGTACATGTACCAAAATAAAACCCGCCCTGTGATATTCTTCACTCTTCCAACTATTTTAATGACTGTATAACATCAGACTGTGAGTCATAGAACAAGAATGTGTGTGTCTCAACGCCGGTGGCGTGATGTGAGATGATGTCGGCGTGAGTCACTTGAGTCATGTTTCCGAAGGCTATCAGTGAATAGAGTAACTGGTCAGCTGATACAAGTCACCAAACAACCTTGGGCTAAGTCCGTATTGATAAGCTATCACACTTTCTATTTTATTTTTTTACATTTTAAATTTATACCGATAACTTAACGTGTTACGTTTAGCTTTTTAAATTATTAAAATAATCTTAAACGACCGTTGGCAACAAACAGTAATGTATGAACTACCCGCTTCGGTGGCCACATGGTCTAAGGCGCTACTCTCACAATAGACGGGGTTTAGATCCTGGCGGGTGTACTAAGGGTGGTTTTCCGCCTCCATGCAAATGTGGGTACACATCCTCTAAATTTAACCTTACTAATTCTCAACACAAGTGTTATTAGTACTTTAGAAATTTAATAGCAAAAAAAACCTTTTTGAACAAAATAATTAAAATATTTCTCCAGTAAATGTTTAGTTTGATTCTATAAACGGTTCTTAAACATCTGTAATGAACATTTGAACAAAAAAAAAATGAAAGCTAAAGAAAAAAAGGCTCGTTCAAATTATGTGATGCTTATGACATAGATTTCCGTGTGGATAAAATTAAACAAAACTTATTTACTGGAGTTATATTTTAATTATTATTTTTCAAAACTATTTTTTTGGATTTCCATTTCATCTTAAGAAAAATATCCTTCCAAATTTTTGGTAAAAACAAATTAGTAAACTACCTGCCTTCTAACACATTTGGTTCTAAACCAGTTCCTTGGCGGTTAAAGTGTGCTTTACCTGTGTGTTTGTCCGATCAGTGTTGCCAACGGGCTTGTGTTTTTTGCAGAAATGTTGGTGGCAATATCCGAGATGGCATCACTGGTTTCTCCGGGTATGTAACTGTCTCTTGTTTGTGCGTTCCTATATTTACCGTGATTTGCTTGCTGGTATTTTGGGATGACCTTAAACCTCGTTTAGAATAAAGATGATTGAACTTAACTCACCTTAAATTTGTCTGGCGGAGAACAAGTTTCTAAGAAATTGTGTCTTATGTTGTTTGTAATCTCTCAGTTGTACCAGACAACTTTTGGTAACATGGTGGCTACAGGCAGGGAAAACTGGAAAAATCAGGGAATTAAAAAAATATGTCTAAAATATCCCATTAATTTTGCAACTAAACACTAAAACAAAAGTTAATAATCGGCTTACCTAAATGAAATAACATTTTAATTTTCAAAATCACTGATAAAACTATTTATATTTAGTAGATACAAAAAAAAATATTTTTTTTAAATATATGATCAATAATAAATAAAGGTGACCTGGCGGTCTAGGGGTAAGGTGTCATACTTCTGTGCTGGCGGCTGGGGTTCAATCCTCGGTCCCGGCACAGATTTATCTGATTACCAAACCCTTCCTTCACCTCTGACAAGACATCTTGTGAATGTGGGGAATGCCAGGCCCTCCACCGTGGTTCGGATCCCACGTTAAACTGTAGGTCCTCCATTTCATCTCGCAATCATCCTACCATTACACATTAGCGTAAGTGCGTACAACCCGAACGGGTAGTAAGACGCGGTGCTAATAATAATAGCAATAGATAAAACCAAAGTCATCATCCACCATTAAAACTGGAAAAAAGTATAGGTTGGGGAAAATTGAAAAATGTTGCATTGAAAAGTGAGGGAATTTTGTAAAATATGCTTTGTAGCCACCCTGGATAAGAAGGGAAGCTAACCACTATGAGCTCAATCACAGCACAACCTTAGTGTTCATGTCTAGTGGTTAATGTATGTTGTAGTGTTCGTGCTTAGTGGTTGATTTATGCCTGGTGGTTCATGTCTCTATTTTCAGGACTGTGATGTCAAAACCCAGGGAGTTTGCACACCTCATCAAGAACAAGTTTGGAAGTGCCGACAACATAAACACAATGTCGAGTGAGTTGATTCTGGGTTTTACCGCCACTCTCTTAACTATCTTTTAAATCTTCGCCAGTGGGCATGTGGAAAAGGGGTGTCGGTCTCATTTGGTCTTGTTTCTCTCTGACGGGTAGGTAGGAGTTTGAATAGTGCTCATGTGTAAGGGTAGTCGGGTGGTTTTGTCCAAATACAGGTCTAGGTCCAAGCAAGGACATTAATATATATGCACCTTGCTACACACAGTCGTGTTTGGCAAAAATATATCTTCTTACTTTTTACTCCCTTCTCCTTATTTGGTAGTTTGGTCCTCTTTGATGAGATGTTTCAGTGTTGTTATTGTTTGGTCTGAACCTAAGTTGATAATCGATTATTTATATATTGATATTCAGACTTGGAGGTACTGATAGTGATATATTGAGCTTGATATTACTAGGCGTGAAATGTTTTGTGCGTATTTTTATTTGATCTTTCTCTGAATATGTTAATAAATAGTTAAATACACAAAATAAAAGAAAAAGTTGACAGTTTTATCCTGTGTTTTTTTTTAATAAATACTAATTTGACTCATATTTACTTAAATAATATCACTTTCATCTTAAAAATATCATTGCTTTTTGAGAAAATTAACATATAAATTTAGAACATGGTAATTATTAAGAATCGCTAACTCGACACTTTAGCTCAGTTGGTAACATGGCTGCCTACTCGGCTAAAAGGTTCTCGGCATGGCCAAAAATTTATCATTGATAAAATATGGGTTTACACTTTCAAAGTGATATATTAATTTCCGGGGACTGGATGTTGTGCCTGTCCTAGTCTTAAGTTATATTATAAGGCATATGACAGGCCAAGCAACCCGCTGGTGGAAAATATGTCTTGAATACAAAAACAGACTCAGGCTGGAAACAGTAATGGCTGTAAAAAGTATATTAATAACTCCAACATTACAATCTCCCTGAATAAATTAAAATATAGATTAGCAAATTCAAGGAACTATTTCGCTGGGCCACCCCCTGTTTAAAAGTAGTATCCCCAGGGAACGGCGACGGGGGATCCGCGGAAGACGAGAAGGCGCACCACGGCAGCGCCACACTCCCGGGGAACTGCAGTCTAGGCGGGGGAGGAGGCTCGGCTCACGCGTCGTCGAGCGCCGGCGCCATCAAGCTGGCGTCGGACGAGGGGTCCGTCTGCAGCTCTGTGACCAGCGGGAGTGTCCCCCACCAGGTGTCCCCTCACCACAACAACAACAACAACAACAGTCAGGGTAACCAGCATCACGGGGCATACCACCTGACCTCCGCCACTTTCAACCTGGAGCCCATCTTCGTGGAGCTACAGGACCGCCGGGAAGAGCTGGAGAGATTGCGGGAGGAGATGGAGGGGGTGAAGGTAATGGAAGGACTCCTCTTAAATACCTCTGTTTCCTTCTTTTCATCAGCCAAACAAATTATTCCCCTACCTCCTTCGGTAGCTGCATGGTCTAAGGCGCTCCACTCGCAATAGACTAGACTGCCTCTGACGGGGCGAGTGTGGTTCGAATCCTGATCAGATGTCCTGAGGTTGGTTTTCCACTCTTTTCCCATTTCCTTATCCTAACATCAGAATGAATGAGTGTTTGTAGACATCATATAATAACAAACCACCAAATCTCAAATTGTGTCTTCTTAACTTGTTTCTAGGTGGCCAGTATTAATTCTAGGGTGTTGTAAATCAAAAAAACTTAATAAAGTCAGTGTTCCGACAAATCTTGTGTCGATCTGTACGAGGTGGGTTTGTGTCCGAGCAGCAGGCCTTGCAGCGAGAGGTCACGTTCATGAACCAGACGCTGCAGGAGGAGCGTTTCCGCAGTGAGCGCCTGGAGGAGCAGGTGAACGACCTGACAGAACTGCACCAGAACGAGGTAGAGAACCTGAAGCAGAACATCAGCGACATGGAGGAGAAGGTTCAGTACCAGAGCGAAGAGAGACTGCGAGACATTCACGAGATGCTGGAGTGCTGTCAGACCAAGGTGAGGGGTTGTGAGACATTCACGAGGTGCTGGAGTGCTGTCAGACCAAGGTAAGGGGTTGTGAGACATTCACGAGGTGCTGGAGTGCTGTCAGACCAAGGTGAGGGGTTGTGAGACATTCACGAGGTGCTGGAGTGCTGTCAGACCAAGGTGAGGGGCTGCGAGACATTCACAAGGTGCTGGAGTGCTGTCAGACCAAGGTGAGGGGTTGTAAGACATTCACGAGGTGCTGGAGTGCTGTCAGACCAAGGTGAGGGGCTGCGAGACATTCACAAGATGCTGGAGTGCTGTCAGACCAAGGTGAGGGGTTGTGAGACATTCACGAGGTGCTGGAGTGCTGTCAGACCAAGGTGAGGAGTTGTGAGACATTCACGAGGTGCTGGAGTGCTGTCAGACCAAGGTGAGGGGTTGTGAGACATTCACGAGGTGCTGGAGGGCTGTCAGACCAAGGTGAGGGTCTGCGAGACATTCACAAGGTGCTGGAGTGCTGTCAGACCAAGGTGAGGAGTTGTGAGACATTCACAAGCTGCTGGAGTGCTGTCAGACCAAGGTGAGGAGTTGTGAGACATTCACAAGGTGCTGGAGTGCTGTCAGACCAAGGTGAGGAGTTGTGACCTAGGACTGGATGGTAAGAGTCAATTTCCTTAGAGAAAAACTCATTATTTCTATATCCAGAGACAACTGTGTAAGGGGTGAACCATTACCCTCTTTGTCCAGCAGCAGCAGTGAAGTGTGGGAACCTTTTTCCTGTTTTCTTTCATATATTACAACTTTTTTTAATGTGAATTGCGTTATCACTTCGATGTTGTGTCTGTCAGATCTCCAAGATGGAACACCAACAACAGCAACACCAGCAGTATGTCACCCTGGAGGGTATCGACAACTCCAACGCTCGAGCGCTGGTGGTGAAGCTGATCAACGTAGTGTTGACTGTCCTTCAGGTGGTGTTGCTACTGGTGGCCACCGCTGCAGGCATCGTCATGCCCTTCCTTCGCACTCGGTTAGTACCGGTCAACCCTCGTCGTCATGCCCTTCCTTCACACTTGGTTAGTACCGGTCAACCCTTGTTGTCATGTCCTTCTTTCGCACTCGGTTAGTACCGGTCAACCCTCGTCGTCATGCTCTTCCTTCACACTCGGTTAGTACCGGTCAACCCTCGTCGTCATGCCCTTCTTTCGCACTCGGTTAGTACTGGTCAGCCCTCGTTGTCATGCCCTTCTTTCGCACTCGGTTAGTACCGGTCAACCCTCGTCGTCATGCCCTTCCTTCACACTCGGTTAGTACCGGTCAACCCTCATCGTCATGCATCTTCCTTCGCACCCGGTTAGTACCGGTCAACCCTCGTCGTCATGCCCTTCCTTCACACTCGGTTAGTACCGGTCAACCCTCGTCGTCATGCCCTTCCTTCGCACCCGCTTAGTACTGGTCAGCCCTCGTCGTCATGCCCTTCTTTCGCACTTGGTTAGTACCGGTCAACCCTCGTCGTCATGCCCTTCCTTCGCACCTGGTCAATCCTCATTGTCATGCCCTTCCATTGCACTCAGTTGGCTACTGTTAACCTGCATTGTGTCACACACGCCATTGATGGGGATATCGGGGTCTAAATCTCGATGATGTGTACCAAAGTTGTTTGGTCTCTTTCTCTCCCTCCACACAAATGTAGATACATATCCTATTAATGTCTACTTTTCTCGTCCCTATTTCATTGGCATAGCTATGTGTGCTTATAACCCAAACAAGTATTGAGAAACTGTGAAAAATCTTTTTTTAAAACAAGTTTAATACAAAACAAAGGAGGGACTATTTAGTGAAAGAATACCATTGAGGTCCGTTCAGTAGCAAATCAGAGCATAGACTTCCAGGTGGCTTTGTTTACATCAGGTCTCATCTTAGGGTGAATCAATAATAATTTTGTTTTGTTGTCAGATAGGGTTCTTCCTATGATAATCGGACTGTACATTAAAGGTCTGTGCCAGGTTTTTATTCTCTTGCTCTCTCTCGTGTATGTTTCAGTTTGCGTATCCTGACGACGACGCTATTGGTAGCGGGGATAGTGTTTATTCTGAAGCAGTGGCCCGAGGTGAGGGATGTGGGGAACCACTTGATGCGTCACCTCAAGGAAACACTTTCTGTCAAGTAGCACGGGTAAGTCACATTTTTTGGTCTGATTTTTAGAAAATTGAAAAATTAATAGTATCAGGTTATAATAATTCAAATCTGAATTCTTGACTAAATTTAAATAAAGCCACCCAAGCGTTTCCTTAACCAGATAAAAAGGTGCGATTGAAGGAGGAAATACTTTCTTAAAATTATCGAGTACTCGTCCACCCCACAGGGCGGAGGTGTCAAACTTGTTTTATCACGAGGGCCACGTTGAAAGTACCGTAAAGGCCCCATTCCAGAAAATGTAATGTTGTCTCCATCTATAAGTAAAATAAAATAATATCCTTACGGTTACTAAAATAAACATTTACGAAGCAGGAGTTAAATTTGTTAAAATTATTAATTTAATAAAAAGAGCTACAAATAAATAAATATATATATAGAGAGAGAGAGAGAGAGCAAAGATGACCAGGACTCTCCCGCTCCTCCAACTGAGTCCAGAGGCCAGCTCCCCCCGCGCTTTTATACCCTTTTCGGCTGGGGTATAATGCTTACGGGGGTTCCGGCAGGACTAGCCAAAGAGGCGGGAGAGTATCCCGGGCTAAAGGCCCCTTTCTTTATTGAATATTGTACATGATACACAGGTTTACATGAATATATAATTACACGAATAGTAAGGCCAGGTCCTGAATGAGGTCATATTCGGTTCGTGGAGTCGCGGATGGATCGTTGTACGGTGTCCCGGACCCTTCCTATCAGTTATGAATACTTACAAAAATTGTATTGTCCTTTTTGGATCTCTTATCGTCGAGTTTCACAGTTCGAACCAGCCAGATATTCTGGTGACCATTGTTTGTGTAGGGCACTTTGTGCTATTAAAAGGCTTGGGGTAGGGCAAGATTCCCCACGTCAACAATCCATGAGACATAATAAGGGGTGAAAGGAAACTCCAATAACTTACAAGGCCCAGCAAATTTGAGCAAGAGTTTGAAAAGGATTTTTTTTTTGTGTGTGTGTTTTCCGCGTTTTGTCAAAAACTACATTTTGAACATTTTATACAAAATAATAAATTTAACCATTTTGAAAAATAAAAAGTAGAAACCCCATTAAATATTGCAAAGTATTTCTCTTCTCCCGCCTGCCGGAAAACGTTCCTATGGATAACACTAGTATAGTTATTTAACTTGTCATTTCAGGTTCTTGTGTCATTTCAGGTTCTTGTCTTCGGTCTGTTAGAAGCATTTCATGACATACACGCCTGTGCTGTTTGACTGATCCGGCGTACACCCCTCGACAGACACGTAACAAACAAACCAACTCTCCCTCCCCGCCCCGAGGACCTATCAGTTGTTGTCTACCACCAGGACATTTCTTCAAGTCGCATCAAAAGTAATAGTCAATTTTTGTTTCGTCTAAAAAAATGGCAGCCGTCGCAAGGTTATTAATGTAGAAAGAAGTCGGTGGATATTTTTAATGTTGATATTAATGCTAAAGAATGTTTCGAACTGGTGTGAAATGAAGAACCAGTATTAAATGAGATGTTTTAACAGGGACTGAATTGTCGAAACTGGTTCTGGTTCTAACATTATATGTCGTTGGGTTCTGTTTTTTTTAGGGGAGGGTCATTGCTATTGTGATATTAAGTATGAATAAGTTATATTTTATTTTATTTTGTATAGTGAGTTTTTGAATCATTGAAAATTTATTCGATATATTTTTTTAATTCCACAGTGTTTTTTATCTGTAGTTTCTAGAACCAGAGGTGAGTGCAAAGACATTCACTGATTTTTTGAAACCATATATTGGGTTCTAATTACAACATTTTTATCGTTTCAATCCAATATTTTTTCCTACTATTGTATTCCATGTAAATAATGCTCAACAAATCCCGATATTTTGTATATTTATTTTTCTTGTCGCTTACAGTCTTGGTCGATTGTTTTCTAGCTGAATTCTTTTAGTTTATTTACGGATGACACTTATCTCTGCATACGTGTGATATGCCATATGAACTCTGTACAGTCGAGAATGCAAAAATATAAAATTATAGGTCTCAAAATGAGAAGAGAGTACTGAAAAGCTAATCTTTTTTGATTTAATGTGCAAAAAAATGTAATATCCTTTGTTTATGATACCATATTTGTACTCTATGCTAAATACACCAAAAAAAAATTGAATAAAAACTTAATTTTAGTGAATGTATAGGATCATAAAAAAAATTATATTATTATTAGGTCAGTTCCTTTTGTCAGTGAACTTAGATCACCAAAGTGTCTGTCCTCCGCCTCCTCTTTCAGCTCACAGAATTTTCTTCTTTCCTTCTATGACGCCATACAGAAGACAGTTCCTCCTAAGGATATGTCCGATCCAGTTTGCTTTGAGCCGAAGAATCACATACAAAATGGTTCTCTTCTCACCCACTCTTCTTAGGATTTGTTCATTTTGTCCCCCTGTCTGTCCAGTGATCTTCTCAAGTCTTCTCCAGCAACATATTTCAAATCTCTCTTAAGTATTTATTTTCCCTCTTCCTAAGAGTTGCAGTTTCTGCTCCATGTAGCGTGATGCTCCAAATGTAGCGTTTCATCAGTTTCCTTCTCAGTTCCAAACGCAACTTGCTGGTCAGCAGTGACCTCCTCTTGTTGAAGCTTCCTTGGCCGTGGCTATCCCCCAACATAGTTCCCTTGGTGTAGTTGGCATCAGCCGACTTCCCAGGTATTTGAACTGCTATATGTTTTCCAACTCCTGGTTTCCAATCTTGATTTTCAGCGATTCTTCAGTTTTTGAACTTCCCTATGTTGATCTCCGTGCCACATCTTCTCCCTGTCTCCACTAGTCGGTCCATCATTTCCTGCATCCCTTCTTTATTTCTGGCCAGCAATGCTAGATCATTCGTGTGTTTTATCGTGTTGATGGCAAGTCCTCCTATCCTGAAATTACCACATCCCTCTGAGGCTTCCCTGAGCAGCCACTCTCCACACATGTTGGACAGACTGGGTGACAAACAGCATCCCTGCCTAATTCATCTTTCTTCCTATCTCTACGCTCTCGGTCTCTTCATCATACAGCCTCACCTTCACCCATTATTAAAATTTAATCAATTTGAATTCTTAGCAGGTTTTGTAATAGTTTAAATTTTAATTTAAAATCACCAATTTTTTTAATTGGAACATTTGTTAGTAATAATAAATTTATAACATGGCGAACCATTTTTAAAATGCATATTTATCTATTATATTTTTAAAATTTATTATTGAATGTAGTTTTTTTAATATAAAATAAGTTGAATAATAAAAACATTATTTTATTGTTTCTACTTTATTCAGTTCAAAATCTGATCTTTAAATACGAGTGAAATTGCTGCAAAGCTGGTGGGCCGTAGAATTTGGTTTTTCACAAGAGCCCTGTGGTTAGATATAAAAGATAATTACGTCTTTTTTCTAATGGTTTCATATTCTTAGTTTGAAATTTACCTTTAAAAACTTGGGTCGCGATTGACACAAATGTTTTCGTTCAGGAATTTGTGTACTTGTATCGACATCAAACCAATTTTAATCCTAATCGGTTTAGTTCCACGATACTTCTTCTCGAAAACTATAATTTACAATGCCGTACACCTGGAAAGACAAAAGAAACATGACTTTTTTGTGTTTAAAAAAAAAGGGGAAAACACAAGGCATTTTACAAAACTATTGGCTTATTGAACATCTCGGGACATTAATATGCTTTGAAATTGAAATAGAAGAAAAAAAGAACTGAATAAGCAAGCATGCTGATTCAAATATATATATATATATTATCCCCGTCTTCCTTTTTCCTTAAACATTGTGTTGTGCAAGATAGTATCATCCTGTTATAGATACTGTTGGCGCGTTCTTCACAGAAGTCAAATTTGCCGAAAAGTTAAAGTTTCACTCCTCAATACTACTACTTAAAATGTACGGAAAGATAAAAAAATTCCTTCCTGAAAACCTGGAAAATACAGATAAATTTTGTATTACTAAAATATTGGTAACCCTGATATTTTAGTTTTACCTTTCAGTTTCCGGGGATCATGAAATTTTAGAATATTTATTTTAATTGTGAATGTTTTATTACTTTTTTGAGTCATATACATCTTATCCCAAAATAATATAAAGATACTTTGTTACACTTTTATAAGAGGGTTCAAGACATGTTGGTAGAAAACCGATAAAAGGAACAGACACACACCCACCCTAGTTTAATATAGTTGCACATATGGAGAGAGCAGTTGTAGAGACGGCCCTCACACACAGCGGAGCGGAATACGGTTGCCTGCCGTCATATTTGTTCCTTTTTAAAAAAAACAATATGGCTTTTACAATGAAAACAACACAATTCACAGTTTACATTTCTGCCACCGGACAGCGGGTCGCTACGGCCCAATCCCCCGACCTAGGTTTCATTCTATCGGAACTCATCAGGAGAGAGAGTGAAACGCGCAACGCAACTTCTTAAAAAAAAAGTGATCTAAAGATATGACATAAGAAGGGTAAGTTTTAAAGAAATGCACCATCATCTGGTAAGGGAAGGAAACTTCCCTCGATGCATCTGGCTAACCAAACAATCCTGCCAATATTCTAATGTTAACTAAACAATTTGTCAGTTTTCTTTTAATCGTTAAAAGGCCGTAACTGGTGGGTTTAGGTCTACAGTGTCATGTCTGACTTTGTCCCAGAAGACTGGTGTTTTATTCCCGAGCGAGACATTTAGGTGCGTAATCTTCTCACAGCATGGTTTATCATTCTTGAGAAGAATGCTGGTGCATTTTCTAGAAATTAACTCTCACTTCCCCTTTATTTAAGCTGTCGGGTGCCCGCTACCGTATTGTATAGAGCTGTGCAAAGCTTTGAAAACCTCGACTCAGATTAAAATATTTTATAAACCTTAGGTTTAAAAAAAAAGAAAGAATGAATTGAAGCTTTTTTCCAAAAACTCTTTATTCGGTTTCACTTAACGAAAAATTGGCCTTCACTCGCCCTTATTACCTTATATTAAAAACATTTTAAATCATGCAATCTCGCTCTAAACTTTACCTTAACTTCTCTAAAGTATTAGGTTGGTCTACTGTCTGTTCGGTGCCGCAATTGTTGAAATCCACTTAAACTATTATGCACGTGCTATAGCAACTCTGTGATTGACTAACTAGTAAGCCAATGCTAATCTTCAAAATTTCTATTCCGAAACCAAATCGATCTAAGAATCATATTTGAGTCAATATTTAGTAAATTACTTAATCTAATTATGAAATACAAATATTAAAAGTTACTCTTTATACTAGAGTTTAGTCAAATGCAAATCTTGTGTGGGGGAAAAAATGAACAAAAGAGGAAATATAAATACAGTAATAGAAAATACAAAATAGTAGCTAAATGTTGACGTTCATATGTTTTGCTGAGTGTTAAATTACTGGTCTGGGGGTCTGTTTGTTAGGTTTATCCTTTAATTATAATTAGTTCTGAACCACCAATAAGTAGTATTGGCTTTCTTAAACAAATTTCACTTGAAAATTTTAAGACAAAAAAAAATTGAGTTTAGAATATGAAATTTCCTCGAATATCCTTAGGATCCCAAGGGTCCCATCCCTATATATCGAAACTAGCATTTTTGTGTATTTATAATGTAATTACTAAGCCGTTGATAAGATTCCAGTTAGGTCTACAATAAACATTTATTTGTATTATACTAAAAAATAAATAAAGCATGATATTAAATTTTTAAGCCGATTAGGAATTGAAAATCTTGGATGGGCACAGGCTTACTAAATTAGTAACTCTTTTGTTGTTTTTTTTTCTCTGAAAAATATATTGTCTGCTACGAATTTTCATTTCATTGAATCGAGTAGAAATTGGGACAGTTTTGTTGAAATGTTGAGTGGGAAAAACTCTCCAAGTTTGTGTTTAGCAGAGCCATATGTGATAGTAATATACAGTATGTGAGACGGATTACGCGCGTGTGTGTGCGTGCCTGGATTTACTACGGATAACAAGTGTACACCGCCCCAGGGATCTTTAAAAAAAAAATCCAAACCATGACCTAAAAGCAAGTGAAACATGAAAGACTGATATAATCTGTCGTTTTTAATGTGTGTATTTAGTTATTTAAAATTGCATTACAGTATGTGTGCTTGAAGAGAACGCATGGTAGCTAAACATAATAATAACTAGGTATTGGTCAAATATAAATTCTATGTTTTGTATAAATAAATAGAGATACACTTTTTGATTACGTAACATATATATATATATATATATATATATATAAATACAAAAAAATACAATGTAATTTGTAAATTTGAATACAAAATTTGCGATGGTATAAAAAATTATATGCATAGTTTTTTCAAGCATGTAGCGATTAATTTGATGAGGATCTGTAACTATGAGCAGACAAAAAAACAACTGAAAGTACGAAGAGAGGCCTCTGTATATTACAGAAATAGTTGTAAAAACATTTGCATTGTAGTATATTTGTTTTTAATGTACATATATACATATTTTCCCCTTCTTATGCAATATTATTCATTCCACTATTCCATGGATGATAACTTAGTTAATAATGGAATATTCTGCTACTGTGTAGTAAAGCTGGGCTCACATCTATCTAGTTTGCTGAAATTTATGTATGTATGTATGTATGTGTACATATTTTGTGTAGAGTTTGTATTACGTATACACTACATATTATACCCCACTTAAAAGACCGCCGCAACTCAAAAGTATATATTTTTAATTTTCACTTTAACAGCACATTTTGAAATGTTGACTGTTAATTTTAAATTCAAATGTTCTCTGTGGTTAGAATGTTGGTTTACTTTGATGCGGTTTTTGAAAAATGGGGTACTTTTGTGTAATCTTTTGACCACTTAAATATAACTTCACTAAACTGTTTTGATATTTAACTCTGCGTTGGTCTGTGAGATGAAGGAAAATCTGTCCAATTATAGAGCTCTTTAAGATGAAGCTACTATTTTAAAAAGAAGTGTCTTAGTGAAATAAGTAATAATGATGTGTGGTGTGTGTAGAAAGTTATCGTTGCACAAGTAGAAGGAAAGATGTAAGATTTTTAAAACTTTTTTTTTTATACCCTGGTTAATTTGTTAGAGACTTGAGTTTCTTCTTGCGCTTCTTTTCTGACAGCCCTCAGTTGCGTGTGGTAGTGTTGCTTTGTTAAAATCATCATCATCATAAACAGTTTCCAGCCTGTTATTGGACCTTTTTAATAAAAATGTCTTCATCTTCTCTCTGTCCTGCCATAATTATTTTCCTTTTATTTCTCCTCTCACTTGCATTTTTTTATCTGTTCCTCCCATCTCTTTTGGGGGGG
>CABFOW010000174.1:46260-65432 GCA_902141385.1 Timema californicum
GGGCTCTCTTGTGGAATTTTCCCTTTAAACTTCAGCTCTATAGTTCTCCAAGGGATTCTCTCCTTTTACATTCTATGCCCATACCATCTCACCCTTGCTTCCTCCACTATTTCATGTTCTCCTGCTGACAGCTAACAAGCTCTCCTAGTCTCTTACATTCATTATCCGTGTTTTTGCTGCATATGTGACTTGGGGTACAAAGTACGCCCTGTACAACACTTGCTTGCACTTGATCTGATCATGAAACTACCACACTTGATGTTGCCCCATGACCGTTGTTTTAAGTAATATGATTTAAGCACACATTTTGTTTGGGGTTGGCACTCGTGCGTAGGAGGGAGGTTTTGTGGTGCCAATCGATGGAAAGCTTTACATTTAATATCATGTGCAGTCAGAATCTCTGTAGTTGCTTGAAATTATTAATGAGTAACACACATTTTTTCTATTGCCGACATGGGAAATCGTAGAAATTAAATTCGGTCCTTGAAAATTATTAACATCCCTATTAATGGTGTCTTGAGAATACGTACAAACAAACCACCCCACCTCAATTCCTTCCCTGGGTTTCTATGCTCTTGGTGTATGCTGAAATTTGGAGCGCATGAAACTGGGAGAAAAAAAATATATTTGTCAAGATGTAAAATTCCAAAGTACAGTATTTAGTTGCTTAGACCAAGGAAATCAAGAAGATTTGTTTGTTTAGAACTCGGGGAAATGGTTTATTTTATTCAGGAACAGGGAAATAACACAGGAAAGATACTTTTTTACCCAAAGTACTTTTTATTAAATTTTTGGGCCTGCCATGTTTTTGAGATAGTCAAAATAAAGTTTTTAATATTTACATTCTTGTAGACTGTATACCTTAACTCAAACAAAAATAGGAGTTTTAGAAAAAAACCATGGGTGTTCCGGTTGCAAATTTGTTATTATTCATGTTTCCACCAATTTTTCTGTTTTCATTACTATTTTCTACGCGTAACTTTACAATCTTTTCATTTCCTGCCCCTGTTACGATGTAGTAATTCTGGTTGTAAAAGTTTTACATTGCTTTTCAACCTCCTATTCAATATAATTAAACACTTAATCTTCACCTCAACAAAGACCATAACAGGGGAGTTGAAATGAACACTTGTGAATGGTAGTTTTATCAGAACCAAATGTTCATTTCAAAGAAGTGCTTTTAAACATTCACATTCTGAATTTAAATTTCATCTACTTTACCTAAATCCACACCCTTAATGATACTAAATAAAACCAAACTGTATATTTGTTTTTTACCATTTTTGTGTGTGTCTTTTTTTGAAATAACATATTTTCTTGGTGATAAAATATGTATTGCACGCTTTAAGTAAATATATTAAATAAACAAGTAAAGTTAGTAGATATAACTGTATTTTAAACAAAATTAAGTAAAGTTCTAATTATTGGAGTAGGTTATCAAAATCCTCAACTTATTGTTAATATATTGTAGATAATTATTGGTAGGACTTTGGTTGAAATGTGATATTCAGGAAAGGTGAAAAGATTAGTTACCGATTAATTTGTTTACTTTTACCTGTTAGTATTTTGTGAATTTGATTGTAACCTGTGAGATATGTTCCTAATATCCTAAAGAGTTTGGTAATTTATTTCAAATGTCTTATTAGATTGAGGCTTTTTTGTTGTTGGAATGTTTAGAAATAGGTGATCCAAAAAATTATTTCAAACTGTTTTATTATTTTACTATGTTTTCTCGTGTATGGGTTTGTTACATAAAAGAAAGTGTGTAAGTGAGAGGAGAAGAATGGAAGAAATTAAAGGAGGGAGAGTGGTGGAAGGATAGAGGACGATGGGAGGCATTTTACTAAACCGAGCCGGCCACAGGCTGGAAAAACTTGATGATGATGATGATGATTTATTATTTATCTTCGATTCTTCTCTGGATTTGGACTCTTTTTGGTATTTTACTTGTTCGTGAAAATGTGCGCTTAAATCACTTTGAATAACTGAGAAGTATATTTTGTGACCGGGAAGGAAGCCAACCGGAAATGACGGCAGGTAGAAAACAAACAAACTTCTTTCTTCGTTGTGACTACCTTGAGGTCTAAGTAAACTATCGCTTCAGTTCAGCTTCCTTTCATAGATGTGCAAACGTTGGTATTTAAATATGCAGCTTGAAATACGGGAATTAAGGCCCAAGTCTAAGATGTGCTTTGTTATTGCCAAATACGATTTATTTTAATTTTGAAATTATACATTAAGTGAATCGTGGTAAAGAGAAAGGTTGAGAGGAAAAAACAAAGCCCCACTGTATTATTTTATACTGACAGATCTGAATTTATCTCTGCTTACCTTATAAATATCATTTAATCACCAGTCGGGGTTTTAAAATACTGTTCAATAGCTTTTAAAAACTTACCCGCCTCGGTGGCGTAGTTGACTAACGCGCTTGTCGTGTTGAGCTCTACTGCTGAGGACGGGGAGATTGAGGTTCGAATCTCGGTCGGGTGAACTGGGCGTGGTTTTTCCTAAATAGTTTTCCACTCTCCTTTCACGCAAATGCGGGTTCACTTCCTCTAATTCAACTGTCCCAATTCCTAATCCATTAGAGTAATTAGTACTTAAAGCGTATAAACCCGAACGGGTAGTAAGACGCGGTGCTAAATATTATTATTATTATTATTATTAAAAAATTGATATGTTTAAATATGTCATATATTTAGTGAGATCTCAAATATGTTCATAATAAAGTGGAGCTTTCTTTTTTACGTCCAACCATTTTGAAGATGCAAGGTTTATCGCGGGTGTCGGAAGTCAATGCGAAGAAGATTTGACCTTCAACTTTGACATTTCAAAGCTTCGCACACACACATACATACTTCTTTATCACCTTAACATTGCATTTTGTTACTTTACAGATTTTTTTAAATTGGGTGAGTGTGTGCGAACTCTACTTTTTCCGTTCAAAGTGAAGACTAATCAAACTACCGGCTTGGAAGGAGAGTGGGGAACCATATCGGAAACACCATCTTCAGTAGACCCCGACTGAGATTTGAACCCTACTCTATCAGTCTTCAGCAGGTCATGATAGTGACGCCTTAGACCAAGGGCGGCCCATAAAGTATCTTGGGGAACGTAATCTACCGTTGTAAAATTGATACTTTTTAGCCGAGAAACAGAAAATTCGTGATAGCTCCAACAGATGTTAATTCAATTAATTTTTAATAACTTGTGTGTCTGTGCGAGTCCTCTTTCTTTCCACCCCTTGGTCGATTATGAATGGACTCGTGGATTCAATTGTAGCGCTCGCCAAGTTTTAAATCGGTAATCCCTGCCTTGGACCGTTCGTTCAGCCACTGGAACGGGTCAAATTTTGTTTGACAAAATAACAATGTATTTTAGCTTTCACTGTCTTTTTTCAGTGAAAGTACTTTTTAAAAAAAGCTTTTCACACATATAGATTATAAATAGTTTTATGTAATTAAGCACTTTTTTTTTATAATGACAGGTTTATTTGTTATTTAAATGTTAATCTTAGCGCAAGTCCGGTGGACAAGCTCAAAATGGTTTGATTTGTAAATATTGTGCAAGGGTACATTCTCTTTGATGGTTCCTGATGGTTCCCGATTCTCCAGTTGGTAATGAACTGCTACTAATAATCGTCCAGTTCTAATGAAATGCGGACATCTTGAAATCTGTGTAAATTTTCAGTTCCGAAGCTGGTATACTTGTTGAGGTAGGCCAAGGCTGCCAACTGTATCGTGTTTATTTATTAGGACTGTGTGAAGTAGTGCGATGTTGATATTTTCATTGTTGAAAACTCTCTCTTATCTGGTGGTGGTTGGTCCTCACGCATTGTTTTCTTTGATGCTTTATTGTTGAATGATGTGAAAAGTTTGTTTGGATATATATAATATATATTTTTCTGGACAATTCGCACCAAAATTTCGTACCATTATAATATATATATGTATAATTGTGTGTATATAAATATATTTGTTTTGCTGTAACATTTATATGAAACTCTTGTTGGTTATACCGCTTGCATAACACGTGTTTTGTGCAAGGTTGTGATATTTCTTTATACATTTAGTGAGTATATTGGTTCTCCAGTCGACCTTGTGAGCTGATATTACGGTATTTTAGAAAATACCACCTCGCTGGTGTATCAAAACCCATGTCTTTTGCATAAAAAAAAATAATTTAGTTTTTCCTCCTGAGAAATGTATTTTATTATAACTGCACGACTATGTTCTGATTTGTTGTTCATTACTTTTTCTTAGTGTTTTATTTTAATTGTGCTTTTATTTATATATACAATATATCAAATGTTTCCTCTCTTTGTTATGAAAAAAATGCATAAATGGCAATATAAGCCTAGTCATATTTTATATTTTTCAAAAATAAAAAAACATCAGTGAATGCACAAGCTTATCTGTAAATTGCAACTTATGATATATAAATAAATGGTTATGTAAAGTGTAATAATGTATGCATGACTCCAGTCAATAGATTCTTGATAAATATAAAACGAATTTATCGGGGAATAAATTTGTGACCAAGTTTTTAATATTTCTTTATTTGTGTCCTAGGTGTTTGGTACTATTTATGTCTACTGTATTACCCATACTGTCTGATCCATACACTCCTTTCCGTCGTTTATAAAATGTATCGGTATAGGGATGTGGGTGACTCGAAACTTTGAGAAATTAAAAAAAAAAAGAGAAAACTAATAGTAACTGACCAAAGAAATGTAATAACCAAACCGATGATTTATTATCTACAATACCGTCAATACCCGAAATTAAGCCCCCAAATAATAAATGTTTTGGTTATAAATTATTTAAATCTATTACGGTTTCCAGCCTGTGTCAGGTTTTTATTCAAGCCATATATTTCCCACTACCGGCTTGCTAGGCCTGTCGTAATTTCATACGACTTATACTCTAACATAGGACTAGAACAAGCACAACATCCAGTCCCCAACTGGTAATAAATAATAATAATATTTATCACCACGTCTTACTACCCGTTCGGGTTATACGCTTTAAGTACTAATTACTCTAATGGATTAGGAATTGGGAAGGTTGAATTAGAGGAAGGGTACCCGCATTTGCGTGGAGGGAGAGTGGAAAACCATTTAGGAAAAACCACCCCCCCAGTTCACCCGACCGAGATTCGAACCTCGATCTCCCCGTCCTCAGCAGTCGAGCTTCAACACGACAAGCGCGTTAGCCAACTTCGCCACCGAGGCGGGTAACTGGTAATTCCTTCACTGTGAAAGGGTAAACCCACATTTCACCGATGACGAAAATTTTCAGCCATGCCAGGAATTGAAGCTGGGACCCTTTGCTCAGTAGACAGACACACTACAGACTGATATTGGGTGTCGGATTTTGATTATAAATACTGTTTTTCATCAAACTTTGACGTTATAAACTACATTATCAAATTAAATTATAAATGCTATACATTGAGCAGAGGATAACCAGTCAGTAATGGTTGGGCCTTTCAGGGTGGGCCCACGTGCACCAATTTGACATCTGCGAAGTTGTCTATAATTTCAACCAAGGTTTTTTTTTTAAGATTTATGTATACCTACCTATCTTGTTAAAAAGACCTATTGATTTTACAGAAAAAAATATATACATAGCTTTTTTTTTTTGTAAAAAATGAAATTATGCAAATTAAAATGACTTCCGAGTAATTTTGTTATTAGAATAGTAAGATTTTAAAGAGAAAAAAACACTTTCGTCTCTTTAACAAAATTAATTGCGGGCATGCGTGGTAGGCCCCATTTTGATCGCGGGCCTGTGGCATTGTGCCACCTATGCCGTCCTATAGTTAAGCCACTGACACTGGGACTATCTCTATTTTATTTATTGCATTTAAAATGTGTCTTAAGCTGTATCTTAAAAAAGTTTCACAACCACAGTCTTCATTTATTAATTAAAATGCAGTCTACAATATGCACAAACAGAGTGTAAAGTGATATGGTTTTATTATTGAGATATTTGACCCGCAATACGGCGCCTATTAATGATAAATAATATTTAGCACCGCGTCTTACTACCCGTTCGGGTTATACGCTTTAAGTACTAATTACGCTAATGGATTAGGAATTGGGGAGGTTTAATTAGAGGAAGTGAACCCGCATTTGCGTGGAGGGAGAGTGGAAAACCATTTAGGAAAAACCACCCCAGTTCACCCGACCGAGATTCGAACCTCTATCTTCCCGTCCTCAGCGGTCGAGCTCAACACGACAAGCGCGTTAGCCAACTACGCCACCGAGGCGGGTTACGGCGCCTATTAAAGTGATAGTTTTTTTTTAATTGGACACTGCCCTGTGATTGAGCACTATTTATAATGACATATGAGTTTTATGATGATGACGCGTACAGCCGTACATGTCTTGTGCACTTGCACACGGTGATTTGATCTGATTATATATGATATTTATATAATTATACCTTCGGTACTGAAGATATGATATAAAATGACATATTACTGTCTAGTTACAAAGTTCTATTCTGATATATTACTGGGACTGTCTAGTTACAAAGTTCTGTTCTGATATATCACCGGCACTGTCTAGTTACAAAGTTCTATTCTGATATATTACTGGCACATGTCTAGTTACAAAGTTCTATTCTGATATATTACTGGGACTGTCTAGTTACAAAGTTCTATTCTGATATATTACTGGCACTGTTTTAACGAGCCGCGTGATGAATCGAACTTTGATATTACCGAGTTATCTCTTTCTCTCTGTGGATTCATATGCACAAGCTACTTATGTATATGACATACCCCTTGTCTTCAGTGTCAAAACTGACTAATGGAAAAACTCCTGACAAACTGATGTTGTGAAGGCTGGCTTCCTATTGGGTAGAGGGAGCCAGCGTGGCTCATGATCTTTCTAATACAACCGAGTTGATCTTTAAAAAGAAAGTTTTAAAACGTAGTGTTTTGAAATTATTTCTAAAAGCCTGCGATTCTCCTTGGATGAAATAAAATTCAGCCGTGAAGGCAAATTGATGTGAGAAGAAAATTTGTTGATTTTTAATATAATTAAATCATTTATTAACAAAATATACAAATAATTCTTAGTTACTAGATTAAATCTTATGTAAGAAATAAAGTGCACAATGCATGTTAAAAAAAATTCATAAAATAAATATGATAGAATTGTATCAAATAAATTTAAAAGAGTACACATATTTACAAACACATCCTTAATATTTCATCAGACACCTTATCTCAGTTTCAATTCCTGACATGGCCTAAAAATTGATCATTGGTAAAATGTGGGTTTCCTTTTTCACAGTGATAAATTATCAGCCAGAAACTGGATGTTGTGTGTGCTCTAGATTCAAATTAGTTTATAAGTCGTGTGCTGATATAATCGGTCGGTTCAGAAAGTGCATGATAAATAAATGTAATATTTCAATGCCACGTGGCATCTTCTTCAGGAGATAGTAGACTAAACTGTAAGCTAGATTCAGTTTTGACAACTTAGTTATTGAAGGATGAAAACTTTTCTCGGTAATTTAAAATCCTCCTGATATTCCGCAATGGCAGGCGAAGTTATAGTTTCAAATTGGTTGACAACACAAATATTTGTTAAATGGTCCATATTCAAACTCTTAATTGACCATAAAAAGCCCCTGCCTATCCACTAGGGAAGTTTTCATTCTTCATCAACAAGTTTGGCACCCCTGAAGCCAAGTTTCTGTTTATTCTACTATCTCTGGTGTGATATGGCATCCAAATATTGATATTTTTTTTTGTAAATGTTTTGTGTTTGACTTTTATATTTTCCCTTCATTTTTCGCATTTCTCTCATATTTATTTTCAATGACATAAATTTAATCTTAGTAACAGCTTTAAAGTTATCCCAACAAGTTTAAGAGACGTGTGTACCCAATCATATGATAATATCCACACACAAAGAGTGGCGTGCTTAGTTTGGGTGTACCAGATCATCTGGTCTGCGCCAAGGCCACCTCCTCGGCCCTCTTGGTTGCCTGTTCCACAGCGCCGATCAACGCCGCTCTGAAGCCGTGATTCTCCAAGTAGTGCAGACCTGCTATGGTGCAACCTACGCCACAACAGTTGGTAATTACTTAACAGCGCAACATTCTTGTGATTTTAATGCACACTAAATTCGTTCATATCTACAGTAGCCCCATGGCTTCTTTGGTGCTGACTGACAGCTTTGAAAAGTTACCAGACCAAATTATGTATCCCGACGCCGAACCATATGATCTGCAAAAACATGTGTTTAGCAACTGTCAAAAGTTAGCTGTTGGTCAGCACCAAAGAGGCCATGGGGCTACTGTAGATATGAATTAGATTATTATTATTATTATTAGCACCGCGTCTTACTACCCGTTCGGGTTGTACGCACTTACGCTAATGTGTAATGGTAGGGTGATTGTGAGATGAAATGGAGGACCTACAGTTTAACGTGGGATCCGAACCACGGTGGAGGCCTGGCATTCCCCACATTCGATATGAATTAGAAATAAAATACTTGAATCCTTAAGTAGGTTCGAGATTTTTTTTAAATATTTATTTTTATTGAAATTTGTTTTAGAGCATTAATAACTGCTTATTGGTGGTTTAGCGCCAATGTAACTATAGAACAAACTCAACAACTAGACCTCAGACCAGTAATTTAACACTTAACTGAACGTATAAACTGGCTCGACGGCCACGTGTTCTTAACACGCCACTCTCGCAATAAACTGGACCGCCGATGACGAGGAGATTATAGTTCAAATACCGGTCGGGTGTTCCCGAGGGTGAATTCCCCTAATTGGTTTCCTACTCTCCTCACAAATGCGGGTACATTTCCTATCACTTTCTCATCCTTATTCAATCGGTGTAATTAATGTAACCCGAACGGGAACTTTGAAAGCCTGAGAGCGAGCTATACTGACTGAGCAGCCGCCACTAATAGTGATGAAAATGCCAAAATTTGTGGATAGAGGGCATCGTTTGGTCGGCACATCAAACCTTCTGGCCATTAATCTCAGTTTTCCAAAACAGAGTTGCTACTTTTTTTTTATTCAAGTAGCTCCTCATTTGTCCACACGAGGCCGAGTTTAACATTTTACCACACCTCACAGCTTCACAGAAAAACTCTAAAAGCACCGGGGATCGAACCCTGGATCTTTAGATCTGTAGTCAGGAACTACGACCACTAAGAACACGCAGGCAGTAAACAGGCACCTTAACGAGGTGGAAAAAAACAAACAAATTGAACAAATTTTAAAATCAAAAGATGGCACTAATTAAAATCTTATGATGTGTACCCCCAGGGGACGTGACGTCATCCTTGAGCTGTCCCGGGTGTATCCTGGTATCTCTGATCATCTGTCCCGCTCCGAGGATCGTCTGAGCGGCCAGCCGGTACGAGAGGTCGCGCGGCAGACCCATCTTGACGCCACCGTCTGCTAACGCCTCCACCATGATATAGGCCTGTCGGCGACATAGTTGACATTGACAAGAGATTCCATCGCAAAGTTTTATCTTTAGATTACCCTCTTCATTGGCTGAATAGTCTAAAGGCGTCACACTTGTATCGGGTTGGACTGGCCTGATGACGGGAAGATTGGGTTAGAATCCCGGTCAGGTCTACTTAGGGTGGTTTTTCATAAATGGTTTCCCACTCTCCTTCCAAACAAATGTAGGTAGATTACCTTTAAAATGCTTCCTTCATCATCCCTATATCACATTAGAGTAATTATCATATATGTGTATAACAAGAACAGATAGTAAAATGCAGGGATAAAAAGAAATATTTTATATCTGTCAGATAAGGTTCATCCTATGAAAGTAGGTTAATATTCTGACTATAAAAATTGGACTGTATTATTATTATTATTATTATTATTATTATTATTATTATTATTATTAGCACCGCGTCTTACTACCCGTTCGGGTTATACGCACTTACGCTAATGTGTAATGGTAGGGTGATTGTGAGATGAAATGGAGGACCTACAGTTTAACATGGAATCCGAACCACGGTGGAGGCCTGGCATTCCCCACATTCACAAGATGTCTTGTCAGAGGTGAAGGAAGGGTTTGGTAATCAGATAAATCTGTGCCGGGACCCAGGATTGAACCCCGGACCTCCAGCACAGAAGTCCGACACCTTACCCCTAGACCACCAGGTCACCAAATTGGACTGTAGACTGTTCCTTAAGGTTCCTCTTTTAAAGAAACGTTTCCAAACTCGGGTTTTAATCCAACCAATAGCCCAGTGCCTCATAATAAGTCAATAGGTCCCGGGATCGTACCGCCCGGCTCTAAAATGTAGACCACACCACTCACATATGCAGGTCCCGCCCCGCTAAGTGCGGTGATAGCATCCATCATGGACTCAGCCACCTTGTCGCACGTCCCGATGGCGCGGAGCAGCTTCTCCGTCACGGCCTCGTCCTTGCTACTTGGTGGCATTGCCGCAAACATAAACTGAGGCCGCGCTCCGCACCACTGCGGGTGTGTTGGGCATGATGCGCACCACACGTGTTCCTGTCGGGAGACCCTGGAGCAATACAGACAAGCATCGCTCATAGAAATTCTATAATCACCTAGTTCAGAAAGTACATGTTAAATACCTCGAATAAATAAAAATGATAATTTAGTGAGAAGATAAGAATGGAGGAAGGACAGAGGAAGATGGAGGCATTTTACTAAACTGAACCTTTCACAGACAGGAAACGGTTCAGGATGATGATGACAACTTAAATAATAGTCTTGGATTCCTTTAAGACATTCCACTTGACACGCTAACCATTGCACAGGGTAAATAATAATAATAATTATTATTATTATCAGCACTGCATCTTACTACCCGTTCGGGCTATACGCTCTTACGCTAATGTGTAATGGTAGGGTGATTGTGAGATGAAATGAAGGACCTACAGTTTAACGTGGGATCCGAACCACGGTGGAGGCCTGGCATTCCCCACATTCACAAGATGTCTTGTCAGAGGTGAAGGAAGGGTTTGGTAATCAGATAAATCTGTGCCGGGACCGAGGATTGAACCCCGGCCGCCAGCACAGAAGTCTGACACCTTACCCCTAGACCGCCAGATCACCCGGTAAATAATTGTTTTGAACACAGATTGCGATCGATAAAGTTCAAATCAACATAATTATATTATATTTGTACATTGCCCTTGTCAAGTATGTTAAGCTGATATAATAATGTAATATTAGTTATCAACCCAGGCCGTTGACTTTAAGCAAAGTTGAGTTTATATTATCTATTGCGTGTGAAGAACCTTTGGCACTTTACGAGCAATCATGTTTATAGCATTTTACTATCTATATGTAGTTAATTTTATTTATTTTTAGCCGAGATTAAGTTATTGGATGTCATTCGCCAGAGTAAAACATTCTGATCAGATATCAGAATGAAATATCTTTCAGGTTAAGTTTGGTGAAACTATGCACAAACTAAAGAGGTTGCGCAGAACTTGTTTTTTGTATTACTTTAAAAGAATAAACCTTAAAATTATATTATTTTGGCCTGCAATTGGTATATTCACACTCAAATTACTTTTAACTCCTGCATTTTCTTAATAGTCAATCAATGCGGTTCTGATTGATTACATTTCTACAATAAATGTATCTTAATGTAGTTTACAGATCACTTGGCGAGGTCCAAAGTTTGTTTGAAAAAAATTACTCGTTCATTAAATACCACACACCTCAATTTTTGACGTGGGTACAGAATATCATGGTTTAGGAAGAATGTTCTAGAAAATACAAGCATATTTCTTTAGATCAACATTGATGGTATTTTATTTATTAGTACTGTTAAGTCATTGGCATTTATACTTTATATCAAAACTGACATCTAACAAAACTTCGTAATATTCCTAGGCTCTGTAACGAACCTTCGCGATATCTCTAGGCTCTGTAACAAACCTTGATATCCCTAGGCTCTGTAACGAACCTTCGCGATATCCCTAGGCTCTGTAACGAACCTTCGTGATATCCCTAGACTCTGTAACAAACCTTTGTAATATTCCTAGGCTCTGTAACAAACCTTCTTGATATCCCTAGGCTCTGTAACGAACCCTCGCGATATCCCTTGGCTCTGTAACAAACCTTGATATCCCTAGGCTCTCTAACAAACCTTCTCGATATCCCTAGGCTCTGTAACAAACCTTGATATCCCTAGGCTCTGTAACAAACCTTCTTGATATCCCTAGGCTCTGTAACAAACCTTGATATCCCTAGGCTCTGTAACAAACCTTGATATCCCTAGGCTCTGTAACAAACCTTCTCGATATCCCTAGGCTCTGTAACGAACCTTCGCGATATCCCTAGGCTCTGTAACAAACCTTCTCGATATCCCTAGGCTCTGTAACGAACCTTCGCGATATCCCTAGGCTCTGTAACAAACCTTCTCGATATCCCTAGGCTCTGTAACAAACCTTCGCGATATCCCTTGGCTCTGTAACAAACCTTCTCGATATCCCTAGGCTCTGTAACGAACCTTCTCGATATCCCTAGGCTCTGTAACAAACCTTCTCGTATCCCTAGGCTCTGTAACAAACCTTCTCGATATCCCTAGGCTCTGTAACGAACCTTCGCGATATCCCTAGGCTCTGTAACAAACCTTCTCGATATCCCTAGGCTCTGTAACGAACCTTCGCGATATCCCTAGGCTCTGTAACAAACCTTCTCGATATCCCTAGGCTCTGTAACGAACCTTCGCGATATCCCTAGGCTCTGTAACAAACCTTCTCGATATCCCTAGGCTCTGTAACGAACCTTCGCGATATCCCTAGGCTCTGTAACAAACCTTCTCGATATCCCTTGGCTCTGTAACGAACCTTCTCGATATCCCTAGGCTCTGTAACGAACCTTCGTGATATCCCTAGACTCTGTAACAAACCTTCTTGATATCCCTAGACTCTGTAACAAACCTTCTTGATATCCCTAGGCTCTAACGAACCTTCGCGATATCCCTAGGCTCTGTAACAAACCTTGATATCCCTAGGCTCTGTAACGAACCTTCTCGATATCACTAGGCTCTGTAACAAACCTTGATATCACTAGGCTCTGTAACAAACCTTGATATCCCTAGGCTCTGTAACAAACCTTCGCGATATCCCTTGGCTCTGTAACAAACCTTGATATCCCTAATCTCTGTAACAAACCTTGATATCCCTAGGCTCTGTAACAAACCTTGATATCCCTAGGCTCTGTAACGAACCTTCTCGATATCCCTAGGCTCTGTAACAAACCTTGATATCCCTAGGCTCTGTAACAAACCTTGATATCCCTAGGCTCTGTAACGAACCTTCGCGATATCCCTAGGCTCTGTAACAAACCTTGATATCCCTAGGCTCTGTAACGAACCTTCGCGATATCCCTAGGCTCTGTAACGAACCTTCTTGATATCCCTAGGCTCTGTAACAAACCTTCTTGATATCCCTAGGCTCTGTAACAAACCTTCTTGATATCCCTAGGCTCTGTAACAAACCTTCTTGATATCCCTAGGCTCTGTAACAAACCTTCTTGATATCCCTAGGCTCTGTAACAAACCTTCTTGATATCCCTAGGCTCTGTAACAAACCTTCTTGATATCCCTAGGCTCTGTAACAAACCTTCTTGATATCCCTAGGCTCTGTAACAAACCTTCTTGATATCCCTAGGCTCTGTAACAAACCTTCTTGATATCCCTAGGCTCTGTAACAAACCTTCTTGATATCCCTAGGCTCTGTAACAAACCTTCTTGATATCCCTAGGCTCTGTAACAAACCTTCTTGATATCCCTAGGCTCTGTAACAAACCTTCTTGATATCCCTAGGCTCTGTAACAAACCTTCTTGATATCCCTAGGCTCTGTAACAAACCTTCTTGATATCCCTAGGCTCTGTAACAAACCTTCTTGATATCCCTAGGCTCTGTAACAAACCTTCTTGATATCCCTAGGCTCTGTAACAAACCTTCTTGATATCCCTAGGCTCTGTAACAAACCTTCTTGATATCCCTAGGCTCTGTAACAAACCTTCTTGATATCCCTAGGCTCTGTAACAAACCTTCTCGATATCCCTAGGCTCTGTAACGAACCTTCTTGATATCCCTAGGCTCTGTAACGAACCTTCTTGATATCCCTAGGCTCTGTAACGAACCTTCTTAATATCCCTATGCCCTGTAACAAACCTTCTTGATATCCCTAGGCTCTGTAACGAACCTTCTTGATATCCCTAGGCTCTGTAACGAACCTTCTTGATATCCCTAGGCTCTGTAACAAATCTTCTCGATATCCCTAGGCTCTGTAACGAACCTTCGCGATATCCCTAGGGTCTGTAATGAACATTCTTAATATCCCTATGCCCTGTAACAAACCTTCTCGATATCCCTAGGCTCTGTAACGAACCTTCTTGATATCCCTAGGCTCTGTAACGAACCTTCTTGATATCCCTAGGCTCTGTAACGAACCTTCTTAATATCCCTATGCCCTGTAACAAACCTTCTTGATATCCCTAGGCTCTGTAACGAACCTTCTCGATATCCCTAGGCTCTGTAACGAACCTTCTTGATATCCCTAGGCTCTGTAACGAACCTTCTCGATATCCCTAGGCTCTGTAACAAACCTTATTGATATCCCTAATCTCTGTAACAAACCTTCTCAATATCCCTAAGAGGTATCCCCATAGCGACGGAGAGGATGAGATTCTTGTCCCCCACGAACGGGTGGATGTCTTGGAGTACTGAGGGGATGATGTGAGGTTTCACAGCCAGGATCACAACCTCGGACCTCTGAGGCACCAGTGTGTTGTCGGTGGTAATCTCTGCCCCCAGGGACTGAAACATACAAACATTGTCTGCTCAGATCACTCGTTAAGTCTGGATTTACCAGCCCCTCACCTTTCTAGCTCTCTCATGCTTTTTCTCGTGCTCTCTTTCTTTTGTTCTCGCTCTCTCTCGTGATCTCTATTGTTCTTTATTAATTCTCTCTCACACTCTCTCTTCTTACTCTTTATTGTTGTTGCTCTTTCTCACAATCTTTCTTCTTACTCCTTATAGTGTTCTCTCGCACACTTTCTCTTTTTTGTTCTTGCTCTTTCTCATGACCTATCTTCTTACTCTTTATCGTGTTCTGTCTACACTTTCTCTTTTGTTCCTGCTCTCTCTCTCACAATCTCTCTTCTTGCTCTTTCTCTTGTCCTCTCTCACCCTCTCAGATAAAGGATCCTGTTTGAACCACTTCACTTCACTATTATCACCCATACAATGTTATACCCTGTTATAGATTGTGAAGGTAAGAGTGATAACGATTACATATCTGTTGAGATTGTACTTGAGAAACAACTAACGAGTCTCACTAAAACACACTTTCTTTGTCAACAAAGAATGAGACAAACTGGACGCTGTTTGAACAATCTTTAGACCCCTTGTGACACAAATAAGTAGGAGAGCCGTTCCTCGGCTCGCTGGGAGTCTCACATCCTTCCTTATACTTAACATATGTAACTAGCACATGAGTACAACTCTTACGTTTGACACCGCTACGTCACTAAACAACAACCTTATATAAGTCAGACTTTTAAAACCAGGAATCCACTTGCCGTTTATGGTCCACTTAGCCAGTGTCTGAGGAACTGATTCCTCTATCATCGTGGCTGTGTCCTCCGAGCGTAGCCACGCACGTAAACCCGCGTAGCGAGCAGTTTAGGGACTTATGATATCGTTTTAGTATATATCTCTGTCATTACCGGACAGCTGGGAAACACCCCCTCCACCTTCTTTGGCAGCTTACATCAGTGGGAAGGAGTTAGCTCCTCCTTCCGTGAGTGCTGGACTATCACGTAGAGGCGGTAACCCCTCGAGGGTGGTCAGGTACCTACCCTAGGAATCACCCTAAAAAGGGCTTTCGACTTAAGTTTCTCAGCGGGAACCTCGTGGAGGTGGCCTGACCAGCTTTCACGGAAGGTACCTCGAAAGAGATTTAGCCACCCTTCGGGGTAAACTCTTCGGACGTTACCCGGGGGACGCCACGAGGAGGCACTTTACCAGGATTACCGGAAGAGGAACATCCCACAGGCGGGGGCGGAAGCTTCTTGTTCCATCCACGTCAGTGCAGCCGGAACAAGGTAACGAGCACATCTAAAACTCATAAGACTTCAAACCCCAACCCTTACGTATAGTGAGACGCGACGACGAAAAATAATAGCTATTATTGTTATAATTGTTGTGACATAGTACATTAGTGCCCCAAGCCATTCAATTGTTGGAGTAGTTGTCTAACCTCGAAATCTCTCATGAAATGCGAGTCTGCCGGGTCACAGCTGGCGATGATGGCCTCTCCTTTAGTCAGACCTGAAACAAAATGAATTAAATGCTAGTAATTTTAGTCCAAAACCCGCCCTCTAATTAGCAAACTTGTGTTTATCAACTAAGCCCAACTTATCAAAGCCAAAACAATGACAAATGATCCGTGTTGACGAGTCAAGTCGATAATTCTGACGGCTGAGGTACAAGGGAACGAGAATAATCCAAGAAAGATGATTCTTTCGAGAATATTGAGAAAGCTACTAATAATGTCGGGTTTTTTTCTCCCTCCCTCCCCCCCCCTCTCTCTCTCCATTTCCGCATTTGTGTGGGTGTGGCGTGGGAAACCATTTATCGAAAAATCGCCCGGCAGTACATTCTCCTGGGATTCGGACCCTAATCGGTCTTGTCATCATCACTTCGATCCATTACTAGAGTATTTTCAGTACGGTCTTTCATATGAAATTGGACTGTACAATGGACAAGTTTCAAAATATATAGCACACTTCCCTGGATTGTTATCATCTTGTTTGTTTACACTTGTCGAAGCTATAAGATAATCCAAAAGCAAGTGAAACAGCTGATAGCAATGGCCAATCAGTCCACTCTAGCTAAATGTTTACCAATTGACCTTTAGCAGGGGCGTCGCACCAAATAACTTGGGAGATTGCGAAACAGTTTGTAAAAATATATTATAGTTATGCTTAATAATAAGTTTTAAATTAATAATACCTATGCTGATGCAAAGAGATTTCAAAAATATGCTTTACTTATTTATTGTACTCAATAATGGAGATATTCGAATCTCGCGAATGTTTACCCCACCACGCCACTAGATACCAGCACTTAAGCTCTTCACACATCCGCCAATATTAGCTCAGTACAGTTTACTTTTTATAGGAAGGATCATTTATTAAATGAAAATAATTTTTTTTCGCACTTAAAATTAATAACATTTTACTATATTTCTATTTTATTAATAATATTGATCAAAAGTGACAGATGCAGATCACATGGCTTGACGTATGGATACGTGAAAGTAGATCTACCTACTTTTTAGTTGTCAGATAAGTCCCTTCCTATGAAAATTGGACTATATTATACATTTCAAAATCGTAAGGTTGCACTAACTGAACTTTCTCAGTTATTTTGAATTTCAATTGTTAAAAGGGAATCGACCGAAAATAGATTTATTTTAAACCACTTTATAAAAACAACAGTTTTCAAACAACCAATTATACGAAATTCAAATGTTAATAAAACACCGGAAGTTAAACCACCATTTTAAAATAATAAGTAATTTATTTTCTAATTAAAAATTGGAATGTACAAGTTTCTTATCATATCGCGGCTATATTTGAATGTCTGATTGTTGTTCCGTATTTTTCCGTTGGCGCGGCGATAAATTAGTCACGTGGTGCGTATCTCTTCTATTGTCTGTATAGCAACGGTCAACAAAAATATTTGAATTGGATCATTCTTGTAGTTTACATTCCATATCCACAGTCCAACTTTATAAATAACATAGTACTTTGATATTAAGATTGTAAATTTTATTGTAAAATATCGTATTGTAAAATTTAAACTGTAATAAAATTCAATCTTCAAAAGTACCCCAACTGTGTGATGTTATATGATTAATATTATATTTTAAAAATTGGTATAGACGTGTTTAATTTTGTTTATAATGTTTTGTTAATCATGAAAATTAATCGACATAGTTTAACTATTACCCGTTAGAGTACTCCCAGTCACCACATATATGATTGTCTAGTATTACCTATCACGTTAGTGCTTTTAAAGTTTTAATATAATAATATAAAGTTTCTTTCGTGCACGATGAAATATTATTATTATTATTATTATTATTTGTGCATGAACCAGGATTTTATTTTGACAGCTGAAAGATGAATGTAGTGAGCCTTTTGTCATTGTTGACTTCTAGTACTTAAATTGACCGACCGAAGGAGAGGTTCTGTTTTGAATTGACCATTTGCCATTGTGTCTGTCCTGATCTCCGCTACGCAATAACCGTCCAACAACCTCTGAGAGAAATGTTATCAGAGAGTGCATCGTATTTTAGGACCTCCTTCCATTTTACGTCAATCATGACCAAAAAAAAATATTAATATTGGAAAAAAATAAAATAAAAAAGGTATTAAATTTATAATTTTGTATAGAAAAAAGAAAGGCAAACACAATAAAACAAAACAAATGATATATCTACTAATAATTTAGTAATATTGGAATAGTAGTAGTGGAGATGGGATTGCTAGTATTCAATATATGCAAACATTTTCTGAGATCCTAGGAAATTCCCAGGCCCCTTTTAGACGCCCGGGTACGATGTACCCCCTGCCACCCCTGTCTCATAAGGCCTGCTGCTACATTCGCGGACCAATTTTAACTAAATTTGTCAGGGGCATTTTTTAAACAACGCCAAACGTTGTATTACATAGTTTTATTAAATATATTTCTCAGTTTCAATATAATGGTTATTCAAAAGGCAATTTGATTATTAATTAATCCTAAGTATATGCATTTAAAATTCTAAGCAATAGCTCGGATACCTCGAACATATTTTGTTTAAATAATGGCATTATATTGCGAGAGACGTCCAGGGGCGCCGAAACTTTTTTTGAACGAAGGGGTGGAGCAAAATGACCTTATGTCCATGTTAAGTTAGTAGTTCTCGGGACTACTAGTTAGACTGCAGTAATGATAATAACATGTAGGGAGGTCTACTGTTCACAGAGCTACTAGTAAGGCTGTAGTAACATTAGTAACATCGAGGGAGGTCTACTGTTCACAGAACTACTAGTAAGACTGTAGTAACAATAATAACATGGAGGGAGGTCTACTGTTCACAGAGCTACTAGTAAG
>CABFOW010000174.1:67826-88786 GCA_902141385.1 Timema californicum
TCTACTGTTCACAGAACTACTAGTAAGACTATAGTAACGATAATAACATGGAGGGAGGTCTACTGTTCACAGAACTACTAGTAACGATAAGAACATGGAGAGGTCTAATGCTCACAGAACTACTAGTATGTATTTTATCATGAGCTCTGTAAAATGTTCCCATATTCCGAGGGTCTAAGGCCTATTTGACATTGAAAACGCTCACCGGAAGCTATGAATCCTTTGGCGAGCGCCTGGGCTATCTTGCCAGCCCCGACAAAACCAATCTTCATCGTTCGGGTTCGTCTCGGTCTCCTTGGTAAAGCTCCTCATACCGCCCTTTGCTCACAACTGAGTCAACACCGGCCGGACAGGGGTCGAGATGTTCCAATCGAGGGTCACCATCAGCTGTGCTCGGAGGACGATGTTGCCCTACCGCGGTCTCGCATAGTGAGTATGGAGGCCATCAGCCGTCGCCACTGGACAGGGCGCTCGCTCGCTATCTGTTCCCTCGCCCTTATCTCGAGTTCTCTCTCTCTCTCTCTCACACTCTCAGAAAGCTTCAGGTATGAGGTTCTTTGTGAAACGCCACGATCATGATCAGAAGCGAGGTTAGGGATTCCCTAGAAAATCAACCTGTGGTTCGATATCCGTTTGAAATACGTCGTAGCAATCTCACCAGAAGGGGATTTTAGAAAATACCAACTTTGTTTTTATTGAGGTCAACATTATTATTATTATTATTATTATTATTATTATTATTATTATTTTATAGGTATTGATAGCATCTATCAAAAGTGTCAGCTGCAAATCATATGACTTGACGTATGGACACGTGAAAGTAGATCTAGTAACTGTCCTGGCTGTCAGATAAGGCCCTTATTGTGATAATTAGACAGTATGTATACACTTCAGTTCATAGTTGTGTTGTGGGATCATAATTTGCAGTTTAATACCCCATTTAGTCGGTGACCTTGGGGTCTAGGGTGTCAGACTTCTGTGCTGGCGGCCGGAGTTCAATCCTCGGTTCCGGCAAAGATTTATCTGATTACCAAACCCTTCCTTCACCTCTGACAAGACATCTTGTGAATGTGGGGAATGGCCAGGCCTCCACCGTGGTTCGGATCCCACGTTAAACTGTAGGTCCTCCATTTCATCTCGCAATCACCCTACCATTGCACATTAGCGTGAGTGCGTATAACCCGAACGGGTAGTAAGACGCGGTGCTAATAATAATAATACCCATTTAAACCAACTGACGCCGTGAGATAGATATAATGCCGCACCTTTTACAGTTGTGTGCTGCGGTTGGTATTTAGATCAATTGCAAGGGGCACTTTTAAATTTTATTTTAGCCAACGACTCCTTGATATGAATATAATACTACACTTCATACAGGTGTGTGATGCGGTTTGTATTGCTCTAATAATTTGTCCACACGACTCACCTTGAGAAGGTATGATTAAGAAAATGTATGCACATCTGCGTATGGAGGAAAGTGAGAAACTGTTGACGAGGATTCGAGCCAAAAAGATGGTAGTTTGACTCCTTCTGTGCATCTATCCGAACTCCCCGTCACATCCGGGCCAGTCAATCGAACGTGTTACCCGTGGATTCACACTTTCACAGAAACGTGCTCACGTGACGAGCTCTGAGCCAATCACAAGATTTCCGCCTGATCAGCGCGAGTTGTTACGCTCAAGTTCAACTCATCTCTACTTCGTCCGCTCTGCCCGAGATGTTCGGCACAGGAGAACCAATCAAATTTCAGAACCAACCATCTCAAATCAGTGCGCATGCGCTGTAGAGCTAGAAGCGAGCAGACAGCTTCGTTGGTTGTTGTTAGGAAATTTGAAATAACGCGTTAATATAAAGAACGTGTATCGATGTATTGGATTGTGCCAAGACAGAGTGTTATAATTTGAAAACATCCATTGGGAGAATGATCCAGAATATATTTCTATCCACTAGAAAATAAAATCTGCTGATAATCAACTGTTTTAAGTTATCTTTGCATTGCATCACGGGTTAACACACCACGTGCGGATCAAGCTTTACTCCTTAGACCAAGGGGTCTGCAAATCCTTTGATCTCCAATTGACTCGTAGACTATAAACTCCCGTGATCAACCATCATTTCTCCACTATTTCACCTTTTTACTTTCTCGCTATCTTACAAGTAGAGAAAGTATTGTTATCGTAAAAAAAACCTGAAGATTTTGATGAATTTTGATGTTTCACGACTTCCCGAATAAAAAAAAAAGTAGTTTTTGACTTTCGGTCTGTCTGTTTGTAACTCCAACCAGAGCCTAAAATATTTTACCGATCGGGTTAAAGTTTGGTATCTAGGGTTTTCATAGGGTAGCCCCGAGGGGTTTTTGGAAATGGATATTTAACCCTAAAATTAAGGGTAGTTTACTGAAGGGCAAAAAGAGAAAAAGTCAATTTTCTCAAAATCGGCTCTAACGATTTTGATTGAATTTCATTTCTAAACATTTCTAAATATTCCAAACAAAATGGCTTCTCTCAATATTTCGGCAAAATATCTTTAAGGGCTACGGTCAGATGCGTAATTTTTTTTAAAATAATATATCCTAAACTATTTGAGGTATGAAATTACTTATCATTACAAATATGTAGGTCTCTTTATAATAAAAATATTTTATGAGAAGTATATTTTTATAAAAGCAATAACATTCAATCTATACGTAAATATATATTTTTTAACTTTTCGAACACAAAAGAAAATCTAACCTGAAGTGTTGATGGATATTGACGTCTCATGACCCTCCAAACCCTAAAAAGTGGTCTTTGTAATGCCATCTGTCTGTGTGTCTGTTTAAATTTAAAATTAAGAGTAGTTTGAGAAAGGGCGAAAAGAGAAAAATCTATATTTCAAAATTGACTCTAACGATTTTGATTAAAATTCGTATCTAGGTGTTGATTAAGATTATAAATAAACTGGATATTTTCATTTTACCATGAAAATTAATTTTAGGGTACTTTACAGAAGAAGAAACTTCCGTATCTCCGCAACTATTTGAGATACTAAATAACTTATCATTGCAAAATATGTAGTACTATTAAAAATAAAAAAACTTTTATATGAAATATATTTTTATAAATCCTACAGTTTCTGAGAGATTGGTAAATATATTCATACAATTTTGTGAGCTTTAGTTGTAAAGAGCTACTACTTAAGTTTTAACGCAATAATTCTCCAATGCCATAAAGTAAATAATATAAGTAAGTCTCTAAAAGTTTATGTTGTTTTCCCTTAAACCTCTTAGGAAAAATGTTTGTACAACAATTAACTATATCCATTTTAGATTCAATAGTCAATATTTAGATTTTTTATTGGTCAAAATTTATAAATGAGGAATTTAATAGCAATGCGATGGCATGAAGATTTGCAATACCTAATAAAATGTACGAAAATTTTAAACCGGAAGTTGAAATTTTAATATGAAGTGTTGACCCTTGTGGACCTAACATTGATCTTTTATTAGTCCAGACATACAAATGAGGACATTAATTCTTTAAAAACAAAATTATAAAATTTAAAACCGGAACTAATTTTTTTTTTTTTACATAAGCATAGTGCAATTTATGCTTGAGTTTGCTAGTGTATATTATTTCGTTTCTATTATATTATGAGTTTTGAGTAAATATTTTCATTTTCAAACAATAGAACGAGAAAGGTCCGTGCAGAGTTTCGTGCCATTTATTTTCCTTTTTAAACCCTTCCTTCACCTCTGACAAGACATCTTGTGAATGTAGGGAATGCCAGGCCTCCACCGTGGTTCGGATCCCACGTTAAACTGTAGGTCCTCCATTTCATCTCACAATCACCCTACCATTACATATGAGCGTAAGTGCGTATAACCCTAACGGGTAGTGAGACGCGGTGCTAATAATAATAATTATTATTATTTAAATTTCTTATAAAATTACCGATTACGACTGATCAAGGCAATGGTTCCCAATCTCGGATGTTATTTGAAAGTTCTTGCTATATTTGCGAGTTCAAGACTCAAAATCTGGGCTTGTAATGATTATGTAGCTCTCTTACTGGACAGAAAATAGCCACGAGACCAACCAAACACCCTCTTCGGTGTCCGCATGATCTAAGGCGTCACTCTCGCGGTAGACCGGACTGACGATGACGTGGGAGATTGAGGTTCGAATCTTGGTCAGGCGTTTTGAGGATCTTTTTTTCTTTCTCAAAATTGTTTCCCACTCTATCTCAATGAAAATACTGGTACACTTTAGCTTAGTATAACCTTCCTAATCCCTTAAACCATTAGAGTGATTAGTACATAAGCGTATAACCCAAATGGGTAGTAGGACCCAGTGCTAAATATAAATACCAACCAGTTGCCTACATGTGTGTGACCATCTCCGTGACCTTGTAAATACTCAATATTATGTACGGTTTTAGGTTAGTTAGATTGAACCAGGCTCAGCAGCAAGCCAGCGGCAAGAGTTATGTCTTATCAGACTTATAAACTATGGCACGCCCGGTCAAGACTCTAACCCTGATATCCTCGTCATCGGTTAGCTAAAACAAAACTTGGTTTACACTCTGTATCCCCCCAGATGCAGGTTATAGTGATATTGTGCCGCGGTTGGGCATCAATTAAAGTGCCACGAGATTTTATTGAGATATTGTGCCGCGATTGGGCTTCAATTAAAGTGCCACGGGATTTTATTGAGATATTATGCCGCGGTTGGGCATCAATTAAAGTGCCACGGGATTTTATTGAGATATTGTGCCGCGATTGGGGTTCAATTAAAGTGCCACGGGATTTTATTGAGATATTGTGTCGCGGCTGGGCATCAATTAAAGTGCCACGGGATTTTATTGAGATATTATGCCGCGATTGGGCTTCAATTAAAGTTCCACGGGATTTTATTGAGATATTGTGCCGCGATTGGGCTTCAATTAAAGTGCCACGAGATTTTATTGAGATATTATGCCGCGATTGGGCTTCAATTAAAGTGCCACGAGATTTTATTGAGATATTATGCCACGATTGGGCTTCAATTTCAGTGCTACGGGATTTTATATAGATATTATGCCACGATTGGGCTTCAATTAAAGTGCCACGGGATTTTGTTGAGATATTATGCCGCAATTGGGCATAAATTAAAGTGCCACGGGATTTTATTGAGATATTGTGCCGCGATTGGGCTTCAATTAAAGTGCCACGGGATTTTATTGAGATATTATGACGCGATTAGGCTTCAATTAAAGTGCCACGGGATTTTATTGAGATATTATGACGCGATTGGGCTTCAATTAAAGTGCCACGGGATTTTATTGAGATATTATGCCGCGATTGGGCATCAATTATATTGATATAGGATTTTATTATGATATTTGATACGGGTGTGGACAATACCTGGTTTTATGACGTCGACGCGTGCATGCCCTACTAAGCAATCATCTCACGGTTATCCGATATGATTATTTGTGATACTTATTCTTATAAAATGAGTAAGACTTTCAATGTTTCACACGATCTATTTAGATGATTACACCTTCGGTACTAAACGAAAAGATATTAAATTATACAGTTTTTGTTGATGTACGGATGTTTTTTTGGGGATTGATATTACATGTTCCGTGTTCTGAGTACTGTGTGCTGTGTAGATTTATGTTACTACCGTAGCCCCATGGCTTCTTTGGTGCTGACTGACAGCTCACAGCTGACTTCTGACAGTCAACATTTAGGTATATACCTAACATTTTGACCGTCAGAAGTGAAAGCTGCTAAACCCAAGTTTTTGCAGTTCATATGGTTCAGCGTAAGGATACATAATTTGGTCTGCTAACTTTTAAAAGCTTTTGACTGTCAGCTGTGAGCTGTCAGTCAGCACCAAAGAAGCCATGGGGCTACTGTACATGATATTATGCGCACAAGCGGCTTATATATGACCTACCCCTTGCCTCTTGGACCCCTTGTCACAAGTGTTAAAACTAACTAATAGAAGAACTGGCAACCTGATATTGTGAAGGCTAGCTCCCTATTGGGTAAAGGCAGGCCAGCATGTCAGATGATTTTCAAAATACAACGGAGAGTTGATCTTTTAAAGAAAGAAATATTTAAGACGCAGTGCATTGAATTTACGTCTGAAATCGCGAGATTCTCCATGGATGAAGTATTAAATGGAAATTTTACATACCGTACTTTAAATAAAAATAACTTCATCCATGACTTTTTGAATATATGAGAGGGGTCCAGAACAGTGTCATTACAAGGTGTGTGACTGTATTTACATCAGTGCAATTTAACCCACTTCAATGGTCGCATGGTCTAATGCATTACTCCCGTGTTAGACTGGCCTGCTGATGACGGACGATCGGGGGTTGAATCCCAGTCGGATCTACTGAGGGTGTTCCCCCCACCCACCCTCCTCCTCAGATTGCTTACAACTCTCCTTCCACACGAATGCCCGTATATTACCTCTAATAAATGCTTCTTTCCTCATCCCTACCCCGTTAGAATAATTATTATGCGTGTAACCTGAACAGGTAGTAAGACACGTTCATTTTTTATATATATAGTGTACACCAGGAGTCGCGATTATCCGGCCCGGTTCCTGGGGTTAGCAAGTACGCTTTAAAATAAACAAACCGGTTCATATCCACTAGTAATTAATAAATAATCGATCACAAACACCTTACAATTTTTACATTGAAGGCACTGCTATGCATGAGGATGGCGTATAATACAGTATTATTGGTCGGTGTAGATAGCAGCACTGTTTTGATTTGGCTGGAAACAGAAGCTGTGTCAAAGGAGATGTAGATATCAGCACTGTTTGATATGGCTGGAAACAGAAGCTGTGTCCAGTGAGGTGTAGATAGCAGCACTGTTTTGATTTGGCTGGAAACAGAAGCTGTGTCTAGGAAGATGTGGACAAATTGTAGCTACAGTAGCCCCATGGCTTCTTTGGTGCTGACTGACAGCTTTGAAAAGTTACTAGACCAAATTATGTATACCTACGCCGAACCATATTATCTGCAAAAACACGTGTTTAGCGGCTGTCACTACTGACAGTCAAGATGTCTGTATATACCTAAATGTTGACTGTCAGAAGTCAGCTGTGAGCTGTCAGTCAGCACCAAAGAAGCCATGGGGCTACTGTACATGAGGCAAACCTATACCAATAATTATTTACACTCAAATTCCATATTATCCGGCCTAGAATTCCGCCCCTTTATGATGGATAATCATGACTCTAGCATAATTTAAAATAATGGAAAACAAAAAAAATTAATGTTCTAGTGGAAGAAAAAAAAAAAGATAAACCTATTTCCAGTCATGGCATCATGAAAACGGATATCTCGAATTCTGATCATTCCTCTGCGGTCCTTTGAGATATGAAATAAATAATTTTTGCAAAGCTGTAGGACCATTAAAGATAAAATATTTTGATTTGAAATATATATTTTTATAAAGTCAATAGTGTTCCGAGCTATAATCAAATGTATAATTTTTTGTAAACAAAGATATTTTAAAAGGGGTAATCGAATTTTATGCTCTCTAGTGGACAGATATGTTCCTATAACAGTGTATTTCATTTTATTTATACTCTTTGGTAAAATGTGATGATTTTTCCCGAAATGTTTCTGCAACGGTGTTTTATTATTTCATTTCACATATTTTATGAATTTTTAAGTAAATGTTTCCATTGTTAGATAAATAAGCGAGAAAGTCAGTGTAGTGTACTGGACCATTAATTTTTATGTATTACATTTATAGCTTTTTTTTTAAGAAAGGGATTTTAAAGTAAGTGAATTAAATTAATAAACCATATTAAGTAATACAAATAAAAATATTAGAGATAAAATTAGAGTCCTGGATATAAGCAGATAATTTGTACCAAAGGCTTCTGAAGACATTGATTTTTTTTTATTTAAGTCTAATCGGTTTTAATAATATTTAATATTTAGCACCGCGTCTTACTACCCGTTCGGGTTGTACGCTTTAAGTACTAATTATTCTAATGGATTAGGAATTGGGAAAGGTTGAATTTAGAGGAAGTGAACCCGCATTTGCGTGGAGGGCAGAGTGGAAAACCATTTAGGAAAAACCACCCCCCAGTTCACCTGACCGAGATTCGAACCTCGATCTCACCGTCCTCGGTAGTCGAGCTCAACACGACAAGCGCGTTAGCCAACTACGCCACCGAGGTGGGTTTTATTCGAGGTTAATTATTTATTTAAAAAAAGAGTTAAGATAGATTCACACTGAGGGGGATGTGTGGTGTCACTACCATTCACACTCACAGGACTGGCCATGCTGCGAGCGGTTGTGATCCGACTGTTTTGGTCACTGTAGTTGACAACGGTCTGACAAGGTTACTCGTATGGAAATTATCTGCAGCATGCCAGAGTTATCGCACACCCCTATCAGTGTGAATCCGTCTTTAAGGGTATTGTACAGAAAATGAAAACACAATAGTTAAGAAAACTTTTTTTTGTACTCATGAATAATTATCACGGTTACAATAAAATCAAAATAAATCTCAAATTACAACAAATAAATAAATGTGTCACACATACACACACAAACATAAATCAAGATATAAGTCATTTCTTATGTAGAAACTTATTCGAAGAAACAAACCTTTTCGAAACAAAAATAAGCTTTGTCTCAGTCCCTTGTTTTTTTATTGTCTAGTATATAAATAAATATTTATGAGACTTTGAGCGATTATCTTTATATTTGAAAACACCAGCTGTAATCACATTTAAATTTATATATATATATATATATATATATATCTTTAAGTATTCTCTAATATCAGTTCAGTTTGAAAATTAATAAGAGCAAGATGTTTTGAGGCAGATTACCGCTGAGAGTTTTTAAACCCCCCCACCCCAGATCAGTTTCAAGCTAGATTTGAAAATTTTTAAATAAGCATTTGCGGAAATCGCACATTTCATGGCATACGTATACAAAGGACAAGATTGATGTGTTTGGCACTCGTTAGACAATTTTAATCACTCCTTAAGTAATCAATCTAAAAATTGCCAACATGGTCAAAACATAAGTGTGACAAAAAATTACACCCGAACATCAAAATCAAGCCCCAGAAACATTTTTTTTCTATCATTTTTCATATTCAACGTTTTACATTTAATCTTTTCATGTTTTGTAAAAAAAAAAAAAATTTATACCTTGTTTCAGTGCTCAGTTCTCATTTGATTTTATAAAAGAACAAGCTTAAATTAATAGGAATTAATTAGCATCAACTTTTCACTCATTTTCCCCCCTAAAATAAAAAATATGGGTTCGCAAAAAAATACTTTTGTCCGTCTAAATTTAACATTCCCTACATCATGCCCAAACATGACCTTGAGTATACAGAAACATTGGTAAAAATAAACACGAGATTCTCTAGAAAAGAAAATTATTTGAGTGTTGAATTGCTTTGCAAATTATGAAAATTGACTAGGATTTTTAAAAATGTGTCTTAAATAATATAAATAAAAAAAAGAGCTGTTTAAAAATTGCATGTCACATGATTATTTCGTCACTCTCATATTTAGAAAAAAGGGGGTGGTATGGGGACTAAAAAACTCCACCTGGATTGTGTAGCAATCTTTCAAAAAGTCATATCAAAAAACCAAATACCGTACAATGAAATTAATGATTAAGTATTTTTAGGTGATATATTTAATCGATCAAATAAAGTCAATTGATTTCTATTTAATGTGTAGTACCTTCAGTTAATAAAAAAACTGACTACTCTTTTTACAGTACAGTAGAAACTCTTTAGTCCCGCAACCTTGGGAAATGACAAATAGCGGGCCACAAAAGTCGACATCAAATGTTTCCAGCCCGCGGCCAGATCAATTCAGTCAACTGCCTTCATCTTCCTTTATACTTCCACAATTTTTTTCCCATCCTTCGCTTCTCATTCGCACATTTTCTGTTATTTCTTGACCTCGTCTCATTTTCCGTTCATACCGGGTACAAAGTACGCCCTGTACAACACTTTCTTATTACGCTTCAAGGGCACATCTCTTTCACACCTAAAGACTCTTAAGAACCCTTAATACAGGTATCCATTTAGGTTTGCCATATTATTGCTAACATACTTATTGCTGTGTTACACACGGTAGAATAAAGATCAAAACAAGAAATAAGACACAACCTTTCACAACTATCGGAAGACACAACTAAGATAAGGCCAGAATACAAGCCAAAACACTCGGCTGCAGATGTAAACATTACTGCTAATAGCACGGCCCTGGTGGCTACCCCGCTAACTAACGGTAGCAGAGTCAAAACGTGGTAGACCACAGAATGTTGCGCCAAAGAGTTTTAACTGTACTTCATATCCAAAGTTATAAAATGTTATTTTTAGTTCTATAACGAGAAACCCCTTTCACTTTTTTTTATGTACAATTTGTTAGATATGAAAAAAAAAAAGGTATGAGAAAGGTGTACACTCGGTTTAAACTGAAAGGTTACACTCTTACCTTGATGGACTACACCATGGCCATGTCTTGTAGTCTGCACTGTAGTTTATCTTGCTACCTCTTTAAGGGTTGACAAAGGGTACAACCATTGTTTAACAATTTTCTTTCCCTACCTCGTTCCCTCCCTTATTTTCATTCCTTCTTTTGCGATGCGAGTTTCACGCTCTCTCTCCCGATAAATTGAAACCTAGGTAGGGAGAACGAGCGGTAACAATCTATTTCCTTCAAGAGGCAGCATTTACCTCTTTGGACAGTGGCAGCAGTGTAAAGTGTGAATTGTGTTCTCCTTTTAACCGTCAAAGTTATATTATGTTAGTTCCTTTTATGTAATCCTATCACTCTTTCCTATACCTTCTTATATATATTACAAAATATTTTTGGAAGAACTATGTCCAGGGTGTCTACCGAGTAGGAAAAACAAAAACTAGTGACATTTTGGTGACCTTTTATGACCACAAAATTCCTTCAATGAACAGTTGAACATTATAAAATGCATATATAGGCATAATGCACTCACATGCAACAGTAAACTTTAGTTAGATGGTGAATGTTAACCTTGTCTTTGGTATCACGGTGAAAACAATGAGGCAACTTGTGGCCAGCGCACGGCATTATGGGTAGTGGGTGGTGTGACGTTCAATGTGTTCGCGTTGTTACGATGCGGGGGAAATTCAACCGAAAATATTTTTGTGACTTTTATGACCATAATATTATAAATTCTTGACATTTCAGGAACTTTCGTGACCTCTTTAGCGATTAGAAACTTTTTTCATAACTTTTGTGACCCAGTAGACACCCTGATGTCATTCAATGTGTGGCAACTAGAGCCCGGATTTTTATGTAGTAATAACCTGCTAAATATGTACCTAAATCAGTTAGCATCTATAATTGAATGTATCTTCTCCCCATGTTAATAATACAAACAAATATTAAGACTGATTAAATTTTATGGCTGCGAATTTCTGAAGAAATTAATAGAAAAAAACACCTCTGAATTACTTTTTAAATGAGTAAATAATAATGAAAATTGATACAAATAGATCTTCCCCTCCTTTTTCCTCTTTCCTTAGGTGGACTTTCTTCATTAAACTCACACTTATTGGTTTATTTTTTTATTTATTTGTATCAATTTATATTATAAAATTATCAAGCCATTGGGCCACTTCATTTTTGAACATTTTTGACGAGTTATATGCATTATAGTCCGTCACGTGGAATTCTTTGAAAATTCACTTGGTTAATTGATGGTGTTATGTATTTTTGTTTTAACGTGGCCGGCTATTTTTAAAACAAGTGAACAGTCAGACTATTCCAGATTATTTAAAGTCAGTTTCTTAGAATTCATTTTTTTTAAGGTCTGGGCTTAAATGTTTAATTTCGACATACTACTTGGTATCAATATTACACTTACGGTGTAAATATTGTGATGGTTGGTCTCATTTGCTTTTAGAAAGACAAGTCTAGGCACCGTATCATTATGACAGACCTCAAATTACATTGATTTTTTTTAGGCTCCGTTTTCGTCACTTGCCTCGCAGTTTTAAATCTATTTCTTCTCCAGAATAAGCAATGAAAAAATGAGCTAATCATATCAAAGAATTATAGTTTTTTTCCCTCTAATTGACAACTTGTGTTTACAAACAGACATGCCCTCGTAACAGACTTTCTGTTGATGCCACTATCTGCTAACCCAGGACTTTCTCACTTTCTCAGCAAAAGAAATGTCAGATAATAAATTATAACTCTATCTTCCTATCTATGTGTTCTATTATTCTTTATCCTTTTCCTTTTTTCTCCTCTTTTGTGTTTTTTGGTTTCTCTTTTAGTAAGTTGTGTCTCGTGTTTCTCACTCCTCCCTGATGAGTTCCGATAGAATGAAACCTGGGTCGGGGGATTGGGCGGTGACGATCAATTTTCTTTAAGACTTCTTTTCATTGTAAAGGCCATATTGTGTTTGTCCCCCTTTTATGTGTTTCTATCCACCTTTCCTATACCTTCTTCCAAATGTCAGATACTAAATTATGTTACAGCAACTGTAATCCTCTCCGAGCCAGAGTAAGTGACTTGGACTTTTGCTTACTAACAACATTTCAGTGGATAGATTACTTTATGAAAGTACAGGTTGCCTGGAAATTAGTGACACCACATTAAAAAGTATGTTCTCCAAGAAAGATATAAAAAATAATGTCAGGATGATAAAACGAACATTGAAATTATCTAATTTTATGTAATAACGTCGAAAATATGTAAAATTAAAACTGGAAATACAGTTCCTAACAACCTAATCGGCCAAATATTTTGCTTTTCACGTTTTTTAACTGGCAGGACTAAAATATCTACATAAAAAACCTGGTCTCTGCCAATTACTTATAACCTATCTTGGCAAATATAATCACAGATTTATGTAATACGAGTCGTATAACTTCTGTTTATGAAGTCAACTTACAAGAGATATGTCGATAACACTTATATAAATCTCAAATAAGAATAGTCATCCAAATATTAGATAGCACGGAAAACCTAAGGAGTTTAATTTTCTCATTCTTAAGTTTGCCATGGTCCGGCATTAAAATTATTTGCGAAATTGGGAGAGGGGTGAGGAGGAGAAGGCAAATAAACAACTTGATTCGCGTTACTTTGCGTCGCTGGCATTCTTATTCTTATTCTTATAAAACAAAGTGATGATCATGTGGTTTTAAAGCGAATGTCCCACCCATGCATCCCAACACAAAATTATTACACCGGGCAACGGATTCCGATACGAGCACCCAATCACAAGGGATTTTAGAATTTAAATGTGATGTACTAGTTCTGTCCTTAAGCACATCTGCGCCAACATGCAACAGAGCAGGTGGAGCGGTGTAAATTGAGCTAATGATTCCTCAAACAAAGGTTAGTACTCACAAGGAAAAAAAAAACTAGGGATGTGAAAGTATTTGAAATTTCAAGTTTGAGGGGGAAAAAAACAACCACAAAACCGATCCTAAGTATGGTGTTTCTTGCTGTGCGCCGACATGGTCGACCTCGAGACGAACGCCTTACCACATATCTCGCAAGGGTAGGGGCGTTCACCTGTATGCAGGCGCTTGTGGATTGTGAGCGGAGAGAATTGCGTGAACGACATGCCCGCAGATGTCACAACGATAAGGACGCTCGCCCGTGTGGCTGCGCCGGTGACAGCGCAGAGCGTCCCGGCGGGCGAATGCCTTCCCACACCACTCGCACACAAAGCTCTTCTCACCGGTGTGCATGGTGGAGTGAATGCGCAGGTCCACGCGTGTCAGGAAGCCCTTACCGCACACCTGCCAACATTCAAATGAGGTATGATATTAGCCAATTTTCAAAAAATTATTATAATATTTAAAAATAGATCCAATAACTACAATAATTACACCCACAACGGTAGTTGCACGATACACTGTGCCGCTCTCTTGTTAGACAAAATTACTGGTGATGGTGAGCTGAGGGTCCTAATTTTATTCTGGTGTATTTAGGATAGTTTATGCTAAATTATTATTATTATTAGCACCGCGTCTTACTACCCGTTCGGGTTATACGCACTTACGCTAATGTGTAATGGTAGAGTGAATCTGTGCCAGGACCGAGGATTGAACCCCGGCCGCCAGCACAGAAGTCTGACACCTTACCCCTAGACCACCAGGTCACCTTATGCTAAATTATTTCTCACTCTGCTCCAATTCAAATGCAGGTACATTTCCTCCACAGTTATACCTTACTCATTCCCAAATGATTAGAAAAAGTATGCTTATGGTCTGAACAAGATGCAAATCACCTTGGAACCAAATCTACGATTAGAGCCTGTTTTCTTAATGGTCATCAATTTATAAAAAACAAAACAAGTGTAGTTGTTAATATCACCTCACACATGTAGGGCTTCTCTCCTGTATGTATGCGCAGGTGTGTGGTGAGATACGACTTGCTCACAAACATCTTGTGGCACACCATACACGGGTACTGCTTGTTGTCTTTCCCAGAATGTACCCTTTGGTGCGACTTGCATAGCCCCTTGGTGATGAACCGGCGTCCACACGTGTCACAAAGGTACGGTTTGACCCCCAGATGACGGTTCTGGTGGTCCAGAAGGGACTGCTTCGTCTTAAAGTGCCGGCTGCACGTCGGGCATGGATACGGCTTAAGGTTGCTGTGCACGCGCTGGTGGACGATGAGGTACGACTTGCACTGGAAGCCTTTCCCGCAGGTGCTACACGAGAACTCGTACTGCCCCGTGTGTTTGGCCTCGTGCTGCGCCAGCCCGATCTTGGAGCGGAAAGACTTGGGACAAGACGAGCAGGCGAAGGGTCGCTCCCCTGTGTGCTTCCGCATGTGTTCCGACAACTTGTAGTTAGTCCTGTACTGCTTTCCGCACTCGGAACACACTTTTGGCTCCCACTTCTTCCTCCTGGCCGCCGCCGAGGAGCTCAGAACCACTTTCCTCCCGGCATTCGCGCCCGCCGCCACCGGCGTTATCTCCTTTTCAAGCTTGACATTCTTCCGTGGGTGCATCTCCTTCCGGTGAGCCTTCAGTGCGTCTTTGTTGGTGAAGAGGGCCCCACACGAGTTGCACTTGTTGCAGTGACTCTCGTAGTGGAGGTGGAAGTCCTCCTGCTGACCGAAGGATTTGCCGCACATGTTGCAAAAGAACCATGTCGCCTGTTCCAGTCCTTCGGTCTTTTGAGGGCATGAGAGGAGCAGTAAACCATTGGTGGCAGGTGTCATGAAGCTGTCTCCTCCTTCGTAAGAGTTGACAGCGCCCTCGCAGTTGGATAGCCTTAAAATGGAATGTGGAGTGGTTTAGCAAAGAACACGAAAAAAAACCAACATAATTTACATTATTTTGTTAGCACCTACAAATCTGTTCAGGTTATAGCCGGATAAGAACTAACTATGCTATTATATCACATAGAGGATAGTTGAATTTTAAGAAAGTGTACCCGCATTTATGTTTAGAAAGAGTGGGAAACTATTTAGGGGAGAACTACCCTCAGTACGATCAACCGAGATTCGAACCCCAATACCCCTTGCAAGTGCGACGCCTTAGACCATTCAACCAGCGAAGTGGGTCATTTACTCATTGATTTGGTTAAATTTACACTAGATAATATTTAATATTTAGTTTTTATTTATTAGATACTTACTAGAAGTGCAGATTTGAGCTTTTTAGATCATTTATTTTTTTATATAAATAAAAGAAGGTACATCAAAGAGGGATACAAACAAATAAAAAAGAAAAAATATTTATTTATGTTTATCCCTCTTTAATTTACCATCTAATAAGCATAAATTACGACAACATATACAGTTTTTCATGGACAGTTGACTATTCAATTACTAATTGCGGTCATAAAGGCTTAACTGCGGGTGTTTGGCCGTTTCTTCCTGATGTTTATTCTTACCCCTGCAAATCTTGACTAGTTGACGCCTCAGCCGAATAGTCACCCCCCTCTTCCCGCTCCACCCTCGGCGGGGTGCTCGCCCGGTGGTCCTCCCCATCGTTCCCCTCGCTGTCTTCGCTCGCCGAGTCGCTCTCGATCTCCGTGTCGATGTCGCTGTCCCGCGCGTTGAGATTCGCCATCTCCTCCACCTTGATCAACACATCCGGCTCACACTTGACGTTCGTCGACACCTCGGAGACGTTATGTGATGGAGCACGTTCTTCCCCCTGAGATTCAGACTCCACCTGCACGCTGCCCAGGGACTGAACGTCTACGTCGTTGTCCTGCTGGGACAAGGACACCTCCTCTTGCCGACTCAGATCAACAAACTGTTGTTGTTGTTGCTGTTTCAACACATGTTGGCATTGTTCAAGATGAAGTTGCTGCTCGGCTTCAATATTTTCCGTTATCACCGCTCCATTGTTTTCCTGAAATTATTATTATTAGCACCGCGTCTTACTACCCGTTCGGGTTATACGCACTTACGCTAATGTGTAATGGGTGATTGTGAGATGAAATGAAGAACCTACAGTTTAACGTGGAATTCGAACCACGGTGGAGGCCTGGCATTCCTCACATTCACAAGATGTCTTGTCAGAGGTGAAGGAAGAGTTTGGTAATCAGATAAATCTGTGCCGGGACCGAGGATTGAACCCCGGCCACCAGCATAGAAGTCTGACACCTTACCCCTAGACCGCCAGGTCAGCCTGAAAATATTACCCTTATATGTTATTGTTTCCCCCCCACTCAATAATGCACCTGGGGTGGGGGGCCCTTTTTTAAAATTATATATTTTTTGCCACAACTTACTATCCGTTTGGGTTGGATCCATACACACTAATATACTGATGGATAAGGGATGAGTGAGGTTGGATTTAGAGGAATTGTACCCACATTTCCATGGAGGGAGAGTGGGAAACCATTTAGGAAACTCCACACTCGGTACATCCGATTGGGATTCAAACCATGATCTCCTTGTGATGGCCAAGTGGGGTGGGTCGGGGCATAATTTCTGGTACCTGATATATATTTAGTCCTGTTCAGGTTATACTCAGGCCTGAACTATAGTGTTCAAACCAACACCCCTTTACGACGAACCATTTGAAAGCGAGTTGCTTAACTTGGAGGTAATGTTATCACTGAGAACTACAATGAGCGCTCCCCAGTGTCCAAGGACTCAACCTGGCCCATGGAGCATAAGGAAAACCCCGTGAGGTGTATGTATACCTTGTTTGTGAACCAGGTATTATTTAAATTTCCAATTTGTTCAGATTATCAATCTATAAAATATAAGGCTAAAAAATAAATATTTAGGACCAATAGTGATAGTTTCTGAAAAGAGAATGAGACAAAATAAAGTATTAAAAATGTGAATATAACAGCTCAGTGGATTTAATTAAATAAAAAAATGACAGTTCGGATAAGCAATACACTAATGGAGGTGGACAGTTTCAAATTCCACCATAGCAGTTAATTTCTTCTAATAGTCGTAAAATATTAAATCATTTACTAGCGCCATTCATTGTGAATATTTGGCTAAATTCGACTGAAGTGAGACCCAGATGGATACTTATATGTACGCCTTCTGATAATGTCGAGAAATATTTTGAATAATTTTAAGCTCATTTATTTTGACAATTTATTCTAAGAAAGACATTTCAAAATGGAAACCGTTTTGTAATCACAATAAATATTGTCGGTATCTCTGGCCAAACTAAAGTTGACCGTGTTTTCAGAGTCCTACATATACAACATATTTTTAGCACCGCGTCTTACTACCCGTTCAGGTTATACAACTATGTAGGCTACTAATTACACTCATGGTTTAGGGATTAGTAAGGTTTAATTGAGAGAAAGTGTACCCACATTTGCAGGGAAGGAGAGTGGAAAACCACCCTTAGTACACCCGGCCGGGATCAAACCCTTGATCTCACCGTCTTCGGGAGTCTAGTCCAACACGAGAGTAACGCGTTAGACTGTGCGACCACTGACGCATACTGAGACTGCTATTACAATCAAGTTATGCTCACCACCACAATCATAGAAAGAGATTCCTTTTCCTTCAATAATCTCGATAGTAAGCTTTCAGTCTTAATACTTTTCTCTCGGAAATCGAACAAAAGATCTAGCTTAGTAACACAATCTTGACAGACCATTTTGGGTAGTTTATCTGTCGGAGCGATCTGAAAACAAAAAATTGTAAAATAACATCACATATAAGTGGACAGTCTAAGTCTTTTTTTTGACAGTCATGATAAGAAGATTGTTTAAAAACTTCAGCGTGACAGTCTTGTTCAATTCCAAGAGCATATAGAAAAGGTTGGAGACCTCCAACATGCTGTGAACGAGGTTGACACAGAAATAACACCAGGGTGCTCTTTCCCATTTGGTGTTTTAAGTGAGGTTTTTTATAACTTTTAAATATACAACACGATTTATTAATTTGTAGGTTTAGAACATTATAAAGAGTATTTTTTCTTACAGGCAATATAGGCTATACTCTATAAATATAGAAAATGTTTATAGGCTACCAGTAAATTATTTAATTGGCAATGAAGTAATTAATAAATTTGAAAAAAAAAAAGACACTTGAACATGGGAATTGAGCGGGGGAACTCTGGCTTAGCGGCGCTCCACTGTTTCACCACTGAGCTACCTAGAATTTGTCCTGTGCTAAAGGTCATTCGTCACTCATAGCTTAAGGAAAGTTTTGCTATTCATGTACAAACTGTGTTTGTTAGCTTTCTCTAAATGATACAAAAGGGTCTAGGTACAAATTTAGGCTAGCCTATAGGCTTATGGTTGTTGACACAATAATTAATGATTGAAAGTAAATACTGTTTACAAAAACTAAAACTTTTTGCTAACAAGATCATGAGTAATTGGATTTTTTTTGTATCGATGAAACTAAAAGTATGAAAATTTAATTAGAAACCAAAATGATTGTTTTAAAAACGGTGATAGTAAGTGATTTGAGCAATCAACCAAAATCTTGTTTCATCTCCTTGTAAACATATTTTTCATAACAGTGATGTATTTCAATTTATTGTAATTTAATAAATCCATGTAGGATTTGAACTAATATCGACAGTCAGCGCCACATACACATTAAATAAATGTTTCTACGATTCCTTAAGACTAAAAACAAGCAATATGAATGGGCCTGTCTTAAGACAGAACACCTAATAATATTATGTAGCCTATCATAACCTAAAATACCAAAACAAACAGGAATAATTATTACCTCCACTGGCAAACAAGCAGTTATTTTTTTATACAATTGTCTAACGTCACCCTCACTTCCAAATATGTGAAGACCCATTATAACTGTTGTTTTAGCTGCACATAATCGACATAAATCCTTCAAAACAGCTAAATGGTCAATAAGCTTTGCCATTGCTTACTGTCATTAATTAAAATTTCAATTTGTCTCCAGAAGTGCATTAACATAAACTATTAATAGCACATATTTTTTGGCTCATTACACATCGCGACGAATGAAATGATAATAATAGAATTAAATAAATTAAAAATAAGTTTAAGTGATTGTTCAATGAAAATCCCTCGCCCCCCTTGAACTTGTAAAATCCAAAACCACTTCACTTTGTAAAGAATAAAGATACTTTGACAGAAAATCCGCAACTGTTACCTATGCGAATAGGTATTATTGATATAGACAAATATTTTGTTATAAGTTCATTATTTTCTTCTCGCGAGTTAGCACAGATCAGTTTAACAGTAAGTGATACTGAAAATGTAAGGCTTCCAAAAGTATAAGCATTAAGCAATATAATTTGCGCAGGCGTGAGCCACTATTTACCAAAGATAATGTAGTTTACATCTCAAACGAAAGGGTAAAATTGAACGATTCATCCAACTGAACTAAAACCGATAGTTCATTTTCTCGAAAGGATCTAGTACAAATTAAGGGGCGAGAGATAACAAACTTGATTATTCTGGCGATTTTAGTCATAAAAACAGTGACAAAATAAAAGTCCAGCTTATCCCACGAGCTACGCTACTATGTCAGGCTTTTGGGTTGAAAAAATAAAGTTAATTGTTTGACATTTTCCTTATTGAGGCAAATTTACCCAGCCCTTCTCCTAAACACCAAACAATAAGAATCAAGATTCTTATAGCTTTAGTTATATCATTATTCACTATGACCACATCATTATGTACCAAGGAGAGCTATCATTTTAGCACTCCCTTCTTTATTGTATAATTAAGTTCCAAACATTAGCTTATGATCCGCTTCGGTGGCCACATGGTTTAAAGTGATATTCTTACAGTATACTAAATTGTCGATGATGAGGAGATCAAGATTCGAATCTCAGCCAGGTGTACTGAAAGGGTTTGTAACGCTCCTTCACGCCGATGCGGGTACACTTCCTTTAAATATAACCTTCATTTCATCAGCGTATAGCCTGAACGGGTAGTTAAGACGCGATTCTTTAAAACAAAATTATTAATTAGGACCATTAAAGTAAATAATTTCAAAACAAAAAATTAATGAATGTTCATCTCAGTTGTTTTTATTGATCATTGCTACTAGGATGTTAGTTATTTTTCTTACGAATATTCACTGTAGGCTATACGTTATACGTGAATATAAACCCAGCCTTGCCGACATTCTGATGATACATACATAAATATATAGGGCCGTCTTTAAATTATCTAAGGCCTTATTTATACTACAACAATTTGCTTGGAGGGTAGAGGCTAGAGGTTTGCTTAATGGGTAGCGGCAAGTGACGAGCTGTTCACCAAGCAAGAGGTATCTAGTAGAGTCAACAGCAGTCACAATGCAGTGTTGATTTGCGTTGTTTCATAATATTACTATCAAACTCTCTAGGAAATTAATGATGAGACAGATTTTTTTAGATTTTTGTTATTAATTATAAAATGTCACTTATACTTCATTTACTTAATGAAATTGAAGTATTTAAAAATGTTATTACTTTCTTTATTTCTAATTCTTATGTATAAAAATAATCAAATGATTAAAATTATGTAATTTCCCGACTG